>JAODAL010019902.1:0-70830 GCA_025379985.1 Phyllomedusa bahiana | reverse complement strand
CAGAGATGAGTCAATCAGAGACCGGCGGGATTCTGTGACATCACAGCTGCTGCAGAGATCTCACACAAAAGAAATTTGTTTTTAACAGCGATTTTGGGGGGAGGGAGGTGTCACTGCTTTTATCAGAGACTGCTCCTCTTCTGTTATCATTTTGATTCAGTTTGTGGGCTATTGTAATTCAAGTCCAGGGTGGGACTAATTCTGCCCCATATACATTTTAATGCCATCTGGTCAGTTCTGGAGCACAATTTATATCCAAGGGTTATCTAAGCCTGTTTGTGCTTTTGTATTCAGTAAAATACATGTTGTTTTTACACGCCACATACCAGTCATTTTTTTCCTGGTGATTTTTGGAGCGCAATTTATATCCGAGGGTTATTTAAGCCTGTTTGTGCTTTCATATTCAGTAAAATAAACAGTGTTTTTAAACGCCAAAGACGAGAAATTTTTTTCCTGGTGATTTCTGTAGCGCAATTTATATCAAGGGTTATTTAAGCCTGTTTGTGCTTTCATATTCAGTAAAATAAACGGTGTTTTTAAACGCAAAAGACGAGTATTTTTTTCCTGGTGATTTCTGTAGCGCAATTTATATCCTAAGGTTATTTAACCCTGTTTGTGCTTTCATATTCAGTAAAATAAATGGTGTTTTTAAACGCCAAAGACGAGTAAATTTTTCCTGGTGAGTTCTGGAGCGCATTTTATATCCAAAGGTTACCCAAGCCTGTTAGAGGGTTCATTTGGAGTCAAATACAGGTGTGTATTTATCATATACAGATATCTTCATTAAACAGAGTCTGTAAATTTTTGAACAAACAGTATGTCAGACAAAGAGGTACAGGTCCCTTTACATGCGAGGGCACAACATACCTGGAGCAGGAACAGGTCGCATCACAGTAAGGGGGGTCACAGCGGGTTTCACTCGGTGAGGGCCCGAATGCCAGTTTTCTGTAGCGGCCGTGTGTTGATCAGCAACCCAAGGGTTCTTGATTGGGTTTAGTAGGTCATCAACTTCATCCCCGATGACATCTGACAAACCCTAGCCAACAGTCGGTGGGTTCATCAGATACAACTCTTAGTTGGCATGGCCCAGGAACAGGTCAGCAGCCCTCACCTGTCCCCAACCCGCCTCTGGAGCGATCCGGGGTCGGGGCCGACGCTGCGGGATGTCAGCTGTAATATACAGCTGACCCCCTACGCCGATCGCGCGAACTCTGCCTTAGAGTTCGAACGATCCTCAGGACGTGTCCATACGTCCATGTGCGTGAACCCCCAAACCACCTGGACGTATGGATACGGCCAAGGTCGTGAAGGGGTTAAGCATCTCAACAATGCACGGAGACGTTTGTTGTGCTCCTGTGTGTTTGTTCCCCACACAATTAGATCATCGAAAATATTATGTGTGCCTTCAAACCCATGTAACCCACATGTTTATAGGCCTCAGGTGCTGAGGAGGTTTCTTGTACCTTTATGGCTCGCAATTCAATTTGATAAACCCATTTCAAATCCAATTTACTGAAGACACTTGCCCCATTAATTTCATGTAGAACATCTTCAATAGTGGGTATTGGTTGTCTTTGTCTGAGCACAGTTTGGCTAGCACATCTCATGTCCACACAGATCCGAATATCAATTCCCTTTGGTACAACAACTAATGGAGATACCCAGGGGTTGGGTCTTTCCACTGCTTCAATGATATCAAGTTCAAGTAGTTCTGTAAGCTTGTTCGCCACAGGTGATCTCAGGCTGTAAGGGAGTCTATGTGTTGATTGTGCAATAGGTTTTGCCTGGGGGTCAATGTGAAGTTGTAACTGAAAATCTTTTAACTTTCCAACTCCAGAGAAACAAGCCTAAAATTCCTCTTTCAGTGAAGAAATAGAAGGAGACAACATGTTCACATTTGCACTGTCTGCATCAAGTCCAAACTTTTGTATGCCCAGTTCCATAGTGGTTCTGCGGCCTAGCAGAGGGGACCCTGTTTCATCTGCAAAATAGAATTCAGTCCACAAAGGAGATTTAGTCCCCTGTACTTGGACAGAGATATACAACTTGCCTTTTAGTTGTAATGGAGTACTAAAGCCATATGTGTAAATCTGTTTATTGGTGTTGCATAACTTAAGGTGATTTCCTCTACTTTTTAGAGTGGTCCAAGAAACTAAGTTCATAACATTGCAAATAGCTCCAGAATCAATCAGTCCTATGAAGTCAGTATCACCAATCTTACTGGGTAATGTCCCAGCTTGCCATGAGCACTGTGAGAATATATGTTCACAATCAGAGTCAGTTTCTTTATCTAAAGCTATAACATTTACTTTTGTAATCCTTTGGTTTTATTTCCTGTGGTTGCACTTCTACACACAGCTGCAAAGTGCCCCATCGTTCCACAGGCATAGCACATTTTAATCTGTACCACAGTGCAGTCATGGCTTGTGTGTTCCTCTATGCCACATTTACTACAGGTTACAGAGACAATCCTTTATTTTCTATTTCTGGTGTTCCTATTATCATAGGCAGGTTTGGACATTGCATTTACTGACGCAGTCTCTTTGTTTTCAATGTGCAGGGCCTGTAGCTCAGACACTTCAATGGTTCTTGCAATCTCTTGCAGACTAATTGAGGATTTTTTACATCCAACAGATGGCGCTTTTGGCTTATAAGACTCTTTCCCATAATTACTTGTGATATTTAGATGATTATTAGAGGGCGAAAAAGGCAAAACATAACTCTACAAGCCGTTCATGCGGTGCTCTCCTCAAGGCGAGATCTTCCCTTCCTGAGCCACTCAATGCCTCCCACACAGCCAGCCAGTATCGCTCTGCTCTGCACTGATGAGGGACAAAAATCCCGAAACAGCGTTGTCTGTAGATGAGAGATACTGGCTTGGCTTTAAAAACCTTTTTGCTTTCTCCCAAAACTCGGTGGTCAAAAGCCAATTAAGGATTTGTTACATCCAACAGAGGGCGCTTTGGTCTTCTCAGCCCCTTTCCCATAATGCCTTGTGAGACTACCAAGTGTGAGACTTGCTTGGTTCTCTCAATAATCTTCTTCAGAGGTGCAGAGAGCTACATTTCTCAATAAACTGATCTCTGATTATCTCCTATGTTACAGTCCCAAAATCACAAGACTTTGCAAGATATTTCAGTCTAGTTACATAACTGTCAACTTCCTGTACAGCCACTTCCTGTACAGCCTAAACTTATATCTTTCATATGGAATATTTTTCTTTGGCCCAAAGTACTCACTCTGTCTGTTCACTGCTTTCACATAATCTGACTCTGCCCACTATTTCTCACAGGATTTTAAAGATGTCCTGGACTTCTGGCCCAGCTATATGCAGCAGCATGGCTCTCTTCTGAGCCGTTGCAGTCACTCCTGTGGCTGTAACATAGAACTGGAAACACTTTTTCTACTTGACCACTTTTTCCACGTGACAGACTAGTGTGGTCTCCAGACACATCAAAATTTCCCATAGCTGGTAAATCCAGGTATGTCAACTTTAAAACACAATGGTTCTTGGTAATTTAGTATGGTTCCTTTCAGCACGAGTTTGGTTTCATGAGCTTTCACCTCTCACGTACATACCTTATATAGCAATGACCAAACTTTAAAATTCTCACTATGCTTTAATCAAATAACGATATAAAAGTTTCGACAATAGTCTGTAAGGCATAGTAAAGTGCAAGTACTTATCAGAGTGCAATGCAATCCATGTATCTGCGATGCATAGCGGTGAGGATAAGCTGTAGGACGCGAGAAAGAAGAAAGAAGCCAGTCTTCGAAACGTCGCACAGGTGTGCGGGCGGCTCGCTCCTCCAGCTTATCCTCACCGCTATGCATCGCAGATACATGGATTGCATTGCACTTTGATAAGTACTTGCACTTTACTATGCCTTACAGACTATTGTCGAAACTTTTATATCGTTATTTGATTAAAGCATATTGAGAATTTTAAAGTTTGGTCATTGCTATATAAAATCCAGGTATGTCGCCATCCTCATCGCCAAATGTAGTGTATGAACACAGACCAGACTTTAAGGCTGCCTGCTTTATTCCACGAAGCTCCAACACACACTGCCTGAGACACTCCCAGCACCCAGCCAGATATATACAATGTTGTAACATTTTGCAGCCAGCAATTTAACACAAAACTTCAAACACACTACAGTGGATCCCCTCGGTCACTGCGAGAGATGACTTGGAACCACACCAGGAAGCAGAATCTAAAGAGCCCTCCAGTATTCAACAGAGTCTGCCACAAGGCGGGTTGGGCCTTACTGTGGGAAACTTCCAGGACACTACTCCTAATGTGGCCACAAAAAGTGACAGCTGAGGTGCTGAGGTGTGCAGTAGGAGCAGATGGAGGTGTGGTTGGATCAATGGCGTGAAGGTCAGGACAGGCAGGAGTCAAAGAGTAGTCAAAGGAATAGCAATGTAGAACAAATAAACTAGCTAGGGTATGCGGAGCTAGAAGGAAGTGAGCTAATAAAGGGACAGGCGTCCAGTGATTGCCAGTCAGCAGCGTGCTGGCCCTTTAAATTTCAATGAGCCAGCATGCACATCCTAGTGGACGGGTATGTGCATGCCAGCCAAACACTGAGAGCGGAAATGGAGCAGGAGCAGGGAGGGTTGAGTGGCGGCCATCCCGAAAGACACAGACATGAGTGCGACTGAGGTTGAAAGTGGAGACTGCAGAGTGCATCGTGACAGTGCTTCCCCTTTTAAGACCCCTATTCTTCCAAGTCTGCTGGAGATGAACTTGGAGATGAGGTTGGGAACATTAATATTCTTTGTTCCCAAGACCTCTCTTCAGCCCGAATCCCTTCCAGTCCACAAGGTAGTAAGTTTTCCCTCTTCAGAAGGAGACATTATAGTTTTTTAGAAGAAGTGGTTGAGGATAAAAAGGGAGACATGGATGGAGGCAACCAGAGCTTATTGTAGACTGGACTGATTTGCTGAAGGACTGAAAAAGGAAGGAAAACGTAGGAAGCGTGGACCAAGTTTTAGACTGGGGATCTCCAGGCAAAGTATATGGCAGGAAGCCACAATTTATCTCCAGGCCGCTTCATATCTGCTTGTGTCTTGTTCTGGGAAGATGCTTGGTGGAGAGCCTACCGGTTATCCTGCCAAATATGGGAAATTCCTCAGACCTGGGCATCTACAGCTGGAATATCCGAGGTGGTAGGCAGAGTGAGAGGAAGGATATCACTTGTAAACAAAAAAAAAAAAACAAGGAAGCTCCTGCAGAGTGGAATCAAGATTATTATACAAGAACTCGACCCAGGGAAGAAGGCCGGCCCAATTGTCTTGACGAGATGAGACAAAATATAATTCCCGAGGACTTGGCTCGCTCTTTTTACTTGTCCGTTGGATTGAGGATGATATCCAGAAGAGAAGTCCAACTTGACTTGTAGCCAGAAACAGTGCACGCCAGAACTTGGAGACAAATTAAACCCCTCAATCTGAGACAAAATAGAGAGGAAGTCCATGCAGGCAGAATATTTGCTGGAAGAAATGGAAAGCAAGTTGCGGAGCAGTAGATACATCTGGAAGTGGCACAAAATTGGACATCTTGGAAAAACAATCAGTGACCATTCAAATGACTGTGGTAAATCCATAATCAAGTCCATAGCAATATAGGTCTAGGGTTTCTCAGGTACAGGCAAGGCTTGAAGCAGGTTGGAAGGTTTGAGACAAGATATTTTGTCATGGGCACAAATGGAACAAGTGAGGCCACCAATAGTGTTGAGAGACCAAATATTTTAGAATTCCTGGATGACCAACTAAGTTGGATGAGTGACCCGAATAGGTCAGTTATTTTTCTTAGATATACATATGTTTTCCTTGGAGGTATCTGTTCGAGGTTGATGGGAGCTGCGGCAATCAGACATTCCGTGGGAACTATGGGCGACATGTATGAATCCTGGCGCAAATACGCAGATAGGCCAGTTCTAAATAGCTTTAAGATAGTATAGAATGTGCCAGAATATATGAACCTGTTCTTATGTAGGTCATACATACAGACGCAGTCTAGTGCCACTATGAAAAGTTTGCTTCAGGAAGACCAATTTTAACTTGGTCTGGCTGTTCGAACTGTTCTGCGCCTGGATTTGGCATCAAAGAATCATAAATGTGTTTACTTTTAAAAATGTGGTGCGACATGCCCCCAGAACACCCGAAATCTTTGGCGTACTAAAAAGTGTCCTTGGCTCGTTACAAAGGTACTTATCGTGCCAAAGTTTGGAATGTACCTGGTCATACATTCTTTTTGGCTCAAAGTACACCAGAAAACTGGTGCAGGCCCATTCATACATGTCATCCTAGGTGCTGAGATGTGGAGTTAAGTCCGGCAGTATCCAAGGAATGAGAAAGTGCATCAGCTTTTACATTCTTTCTGCAGGCCTAAAGTGTAGTAGATAATCAAATCAAGAGAAGAAGAGGGGCCAACTATCTTGCCAGGGATTTAACCCTTGCACAGTTTGGAGGTAAGAGTTTCTTATGGCCAGTGTAGATAATCACCGGATGACAAGCTCCCTCCAGAAAATGGTGCCACTCTTCTAAAACCAATTTAGTGGCCAGAAATTTTCATTTCCCAATGGTATAGTTCCTTTCTGCAGGGAAGAAGGTGTTTGAGAAAAAAATGTAGGTAATGGTCTTTGCCTATGTGTGAGTACTGTTCCAGCTCCCATGGATGAGGCCTCCACTTCTAGGAAGAAGGGTTTTTCTGGTTCCGTTCGAGGCAGAACAGGTTCTGTGGTAAATGTGGTCTTAAGACAGGTTTCTTCTGCACCCAGAGTTTAGGGTTACCGTTTTTCTTGGTTAAAGCCACTATGTGTGCCAACAGGGTGGAGAAGTGGGAAATAAATTGACGATAGTAACTTGCAAACTCCAGGAAGCATTAAATAGCTTGAAGTCCAACAGGTTGCGGCCATTGAAGAACAGCAGACAATTTTACAGGATCCATCAGCAGACATTTATTTGAGACAACGGCAATGTACCCTAGGAATAGCAAAGTGGTCTGTCCAAATACGCACTAAAGTTTGGCATAGAGAATGGTGGGTTCGTAGGAGTATTAGAACCAGTCACACATGGTCGAAAAGATACTTAAAGGAGTTGTCTCATTAATAGCTTTCAGCCTCTGTCTGTGAATGGGAGTTGAATTGAGGGGCGTGCTAGCTTCTCTGTCTCTTCTCCCCCTGTTCCCCCCTCCCCTCAGCACCCAGGCTGCTATCCGCCGGTAACTTCTATACGCAGGGGGGGGCAGGGGGATTGCTGCCAGAGTTAACCCTGTGTGTGCCTGCCTAGAGAGGTCTATGATTGCTAATAGTGTTCCTATTCCCTCTGCTTAGCTTACATATCTCCCACATCTCCAACACAACAAACAAACCCTCTCAGAACAGAGGCAGGAAAGCTGCAAAGTGTTACTCAGGATGTGTCCCTAGTACAGCACAGCATGAATGTTCACAAAGCCTCCCTGATCTGTATAGTATTATTATAGTTACAGCTCCACAGACATCATGATTATAGTAACACACAGGGTCACTGCTGTCACATCTATTGATCAGCCTAATCTCTGCTCAATCTGTGTAGAGAGCAGGAGGAAGCAGGCACACACAGGGTTAATCCAGGCAGCACGGACATAGAAGCCAGAGTCCTCCCTCCTCCTCCCTACACTACAGAAGCATTCTGTGTGGGATGGGCTCTCTGCTCGACCTGTCTTCAAAGGTGATGAGTCATACAGACCTGACAGCCAGTAAGATAAGGATCAACAGGTCGGCTGCTATAGAAATTTGAGAAGCTGATGCACTCCTAGGAACAGGGCTAGCTCAAAATCAGTAGGACATTTGTAATGAACATATATTGCAAAGCTGCTTGTTTTTTAAAGATCTTTTAATTAAAACCCAATCATTGTAGCGAGACAACCCCTTTAAGATCAGGAGAGAATATGTCATCAAGACTAAATCACAGAGGCACAAGAGGTCTAAGAGATTTCATGGACAAAGTCTTGAAAGACAGCTAGAGCATAGCAGAGACCAAAAGGCATCAAAAGGTCTTTGAAAGGCCCATTACAGGTGTTGAAGGTAGTCTTCCATTTGTCGCCTTCGTCGATATGGATTAAATTATAGTCTCTCTGAAAATCAAGGTTGGTGAAAATCCTGGCCCCCGTAGTGATGATATGTTAGACTGTGACAAATGTGTAAGACAGACATGTGAGACTGATGTGTGAGACAGACAAATACTGTATATATCTCACTTGGTATTGTGTACTGCACAACACAATTGTGTTTTGCACATTGTATTATGTGGTAAAATGCACATGAAACATGGCTAATATAGAAGAGCAGACATTTCTCTGCTATCTAATCCCTATTAACTTCCATAAGAAGAAGCTTGCTAAAGAAGTTGGCTGTTCACAGAGTGCTGTATCAAAGCCTACTAATAGAAAGTTGTGTGCAAGAAAAAACTGTGGTAGAAAAAGGTTCACAAGCAACAGGAATGACTGCAATCTTAAAAGGATTGTCAAGAAAAGGCCATTCAAAAATTTGGGAGAGATTTACAATAACTGGACAGTGGCTGGAATAAGTGCTTCAAATGCCTCCACACACAGATGTATCCGGGACATGGGCTAAAACCATCACATTCCTTGTGTTAAGCCACTCATGAACCAGAGACACAATCAGAAGCGCCTTACCTGAGCTAAGAAGAAAAAGGACTGTACAGTTACTCAGTGGTCCAAAGTCCTGTTTTCACACAAAAGTAAATTTGCATTTTATTTGGGAATCAAGGTCTAAGAGTCTGAAGGAAGAGTGGTGAAGCTTGAGGTTTAGTGTGAAGTTACCCCAGTCAGTGATGGTTTGGGAGCCATGTCATCTGCTGGTGTTGGTCCATTGTGTTATAAAAAGTTCAAGATCAGCGCTTTTATCTACCATGTGTCAGGGACACCTTAATCTTTCCCTAACCTTACCCTACCTAAGCAGAGCAACCATCCAGAAAAGAGCAACCCCTGCACTTGTGCCTTATCCTGATTAAACCCTGGATAAACAGACGGTAACAGGCACAGACACAACAGACAACAAATAGAGAAATATCAGACGGGATAAAGTCAAACCAGGATAACTCGCAGTACTGAATTACAAGGCAGACTCAAAATGCTAGTATCAGTAAAAGCCAGGAAGACCAGTGAAATCACAGGCAGAGACTGAGTCTCGGGAAGGGGTTTAAATATTCAATCCTAGCCAGGGATTGGCCCAGCTGCTTAACCTCTGAGGCATCGTATTAAACCTTGGCTGTGGCTGCATGAGACAGAATCTTAAAGGGGGCAGTGACATGGTTCTGACAATACCCCCCCTTTTACGGGAATGCCCTCGCCAGTAGGTTAGCATGAATGGACAAGGTAGGAACCCAGGTTTGTTCTTCCAGTCATACCCCTCTCAATGAACAAGGTATAGTATGCCATTCCTAACCATACAGAAATCCACAATTCTCACCACTTTAAATTCCATATCTCGCCCCACCTGGACTGGAGAGGAAGGTTCTACTCAGGGACCGTCAAAGGAGTTTTTTTTAGGAGGGTTTAAAGGAAAACAAGGGATCGAAATTGAGGAAAGGGGGTAAAAGAAATTTTTAAAAGAAAATTTGGAAAAGGAAGCCTAAAGGAGGAATTTTAAAGATTTGGGCAAAAAAAAAGTTTTTTTGAAAAGGCCCTTTAACAGTGGCCTAACCTTTTAGTTCCCCCGGGGGCTGAATGTCCCAGGCTCATAGACAGATTTTTAAATCTTTCCATGGGTGCCACACTTCTTATTGGGGAGAGGTAATGAAAAATTTAAAAATCGGCATTTTTTTTTTAGGCAAAAATTTCCAATCCGCTAGAAGGTGCAACTTAAAAAGACAAGCCACAGTGTTTACGTTTTTTTGGGGGGGGGGTAAACAGTTTGGGATAAGGGGGGGGTGAGGAATGCGGAAAACCCGGGGACTGGGGGTTTAGGACCGGGCTAAAAAATAAACGTGACCTTATTTTATCATGCAACTGCAGTTTTTTCAGCTCATTCTCTGTCTAGCACTTTCAGAAGGGTTTAGCTTTTTAAGCCAATAGCTGTTCAAACGCTTGAGAGATGGTTCTTCTGATATACAAAACCTCACTACCTATAGGTAGAATGAGTTAGATTAGAGAATTTCCTTTTATTTATTTTGAGGAAGTTTTAAGATATTTTTACTGGTGTGTGAGCCGTGAGGTGGCAGGGGGAGGTTTTGGGAAAAAAAGCAATTTTTTACCATTTTTTTGGCCACAGACCTCTGAAAGGAGGGAAATTGTCCCTTTGTTTTTTCCATTTCTATTGATCACTGCGTGTAAAAGTTCCAAAAACGGCTAACTTACCCCCTATAACTTTTAATAGTTTTATTGAAGTCCCGCGTTGTTTGGCAAAAAGAGCTACTTGTAGCAAATTGTGTTTTTACTATTTCTGAAAATTGCGCCTGTTTCAGGGGGTTGAAACCGCCATAAAAATTTGATAAAAGAGCGGTTACGGGGGGGCCCCCCTCCTTGTCCATGCCCAAATCAAAAGTGAGCAATTTCCTTCAACCCACTTGAAAATGATGCAGGAATTTGACAAGGCCCTCCACTGGAGACATCGGTTTCTCAGCTTCCATTCATTTTCACGGTGGTAACGTGGTACAAAAGTCAGCAACCAGTAGTAATGGGTGGGACCCCCTTTGATTTAGTGCATGGGCCGTGCTCTTGCCGCCCCGCTGTAACTGGGGCCCTGCCAGTTTTAACTCCGTGATCCCCCCTTGGGACGTTCTTGCTGCCCCACACCGCATTATGACAAGTTGTTGGTCCCTGTGAAAAAAAATGCTAGGGGTCTCCCGGCAGTTCCCCCTATGCCATTTCCAATACCCGGGGGCTTGTTTGTGTGAAAAGGGTCCCATAGCTGCGTACCCCTGTACCCGCTGTGGGTACGCCTCCTCTGTTTTCGTAGCCCTTGAACTAAGGAAAATTTTTTTAGTATGAATTTTTTCTATGATTTTTGCCTAATTTCTTCCTAAGAGTAGCACATATCCCGTTTACTGTGTGGATGTTAATTCAGTTTTTCCTCCCTGTTTGGGTGTCAGAATTGAAGGTGTTGTTCCCCTCCCATAGACTTTAAAGGTCATCAGCGATTATCGACTACGGCTTCGGCATGTAATTTTTTTTAAAATCGTTATCTATAAGTGATGATTGTCAACACAATCCCCATATGTCGCATAGTACGACCTGTTCAAAATTGCTATTTGGCTGTGTGTGGTCGTATGCTCAGACCTGGGTGTCCTCGAACCCCTATGCAGGCAGTGAAGCCAGTAAACTACCCCCCCAATTCAAAAAAAGAAAATGAGAAAAACAGGCTGAGGAAAATGAAGGCAGTTAGACAACCCCTTTTAAAGGGCTGTGAGCTGTTGCTTTTCTCGGACGCCATAGTAGCTTTGTGGTCGGGGCAGTCCATAGAAACGAACTTTTAGCAGTCCCAAAGATGAACTATTCATGCATCCGCTAGACAGCGTTTTCCGCGCGGACTGCCCCCTTCCAACTATGTGCTCAGAAAAAGAAAGTGGCTTTGCGGATGCATGTTTTCATCATTGGACTGCTGAAAAATTAGTTTCTTGGATGTTCCGACCACAAAAAAATCTAGGTTAAAGGAGTTGTCTCATGAGGCTTTCAGCCCACCCCCAATGTGTGTGGCAGCTGGATTTTTTAAATTCAGGGGGTGTTCTTGTTCTTTTTCCTCCCCCTTTCCCCTTCCCTCAGCACACGAAGCTCTCCCCCTCCAAAAGCAGTAAAATTTAACAGCAGGGAGAGGGCGAGGGGGTTTGCTGCCAGAGTTAACCCTGTGTGTGCCTGCCTGCTGAAGGCTGCTTACTGCTGGATCAGCTGCACTGTGCTGCTGTGGCTGAGCTCTTGCTGCTCCTCTCCACAGAGTTAGGAGACAGGAGAGGGCTGATCTATGAGTGTGGAGAGGTCTGTGAAGCTGTGTGTGCTAATAGCAGAGCAGGGGGGGATGTAAAGGTTCCTATTACCCGGGTTAGCATTCAAATCTCCATGGACATCTCAAGCAATAACAAACAAACCCTGTTCTGTGCTGTCCTCCCAACAGTTGTCACAAAATCTCCAAAAAATAGGGAATCTCGCAAGGGGCAAAGAGTGACTTTTGATCACTATATTTACTATTTTGCCATAAGCAAACTTTAAAAAATATCAGTTCTCTGTTAAACACTAAAACGTAATTTTATTGTATCTTAATTTTTAACCTCTATAACACTATTTAAAAACCTGATCTCTAACCTCATCCCTTTAACCCTTTTTGCTTCTGAAAGAGGGAATAACTCCCTTTCTATTATCAAGTCTGGTGGAACCCCCCCTACTAACAGGGGAGCCTTATACCTATAGCAAAGTAACTAGCTTCCCGTAAGGGATCCCAAGCCAACTACTTGGGCAATCGTCCCTAATCTCATGGACACAGAACAAATAAGGCCCCCTTGTGACACTGTCTGCAGCAGGTGACGCTTGTAGACAGAGGTGAGAGATCACAATTTAAAACGTCATATCTGACCTCTTTCAGAAGCAAAAAGGGTTAAATGATGAGGTTAGAGATCAGGTTTTTAAATAGTGTGTATAAAGGTTAAGAGTTAGATACAATAAAAGTTACGTTTTAGTGTTTAACAGATAGAGAACTGATAGAGTTTAAGTTTGCCTATGGCAAAATAGTAAATATAGTCCTCCCATCAGGACATAGGGCAGGATGTGTCACTAATACAGCAGAGCAGGGAGGTATATGAACCATTCACATGCCCCCCTGATCTTTTCTATTAGTATAGTCAGAGCTCCACAGACACATCATGATTACAGTAACACACTTCACTGCTCTCACATTGTACTGACCACAGATCAGCCTCACCTCTGCTCTCCTCAATCTGTGTAGAGAGCAGGAGGGAGCAGGCACACACAGGGTTAACCCAGGCAGCACAGCTACACAGACACAGAAGCCCTCCTCCTCCCCTTCCCTCCCCCTCCTCTCATGCTATGCGGGAGGGGCTCTGTGCTCTGACCTGTATTGAGAAGCTGATGAGTCACCAGCACTGGTAGCCAGTGAGAGAAAAATCAACAGGTCTGCTGCTATAGTGATTTGAGGAGCTGATGCACTCCTACTACCAGGGATAATTCAAAATCAGTAGGACATTTGTAATGAACATATATTGCAAAGCTGCTTGTTTTTTAAAACCCAATCATTGTAGCGAGACAACCCCTTTAAATGCAAGTAACCTTGTATCTTTATATACTCAAGTTTGTTGCTATTTTGATATAATAAATATGATGTTGAATATTACCCTGCGGTGTTACAAAGCATGAAGTGAATGGAGTTGCAGATCTCCTATGCTGGGTAATCAGTGGTCGGGCTATAGTTTGAAAAATCTACCTATATAATTACTTGGACTGCCATTCTTCAAATGCCCACTTGATAGCAAGAAGTTCCTGATATCCAATTGTCATAATTTCTCTCCGTTATGAAAAACTGCTGGTGCATTACTTAAACTGAAGTTTATAACTAAATACTCATAATGCCAATGAGGGGTATTAAACACTGTCTTCCACTCATCTCCCTTGCGGATTTGAATAAAATTAGATGCACCTCCCAAATCTAATTTAAAAAAAAAAAAGGCAACTGCTGTGTAACGGGGGGAGCGAGTTATGTCTGGATCCTCTGGATCAATGTGAGAGATGGAGATGCAAACCATACCAGGGAGCAGAGTCTAAGGCCGTGTTCACACGGCTTATTCAAGCCGTAATTGTGGGACGGATTTCGCCCGCAGTTACGGCTTGAATAAGGGGTGGGATGGGGCCGGACGGGGGCGCGGCGGGGGAGCTGCCCGCCGGCCTCATAGACATTGCACTATTCATGGCGTGTAATGTGCATGTCACTTTCTCCCCCCGCG
Organism: Phyllomedusa bahiana; assembly: GCA_025379985.1. Classification (NCBI taxonomy): domain Eukaryota; kingdom Metazoa; phylum Chordata; class Amphibia; order Anura; family Hylidae; genus Phyllomedusa; species Phyllomedusa bahiana. The sequence goes on along the minus strand of JAODAL010019902.1, from coordinate 56,874 downwards.
GCGGATTCGCTGAGCGGGGAGGATCGACGGAATCCATAGTTCTATATGAGAACTGTGGATTACCGTAGTTACTGGGACGGATTGGAGCCGTACTGCAGCGCAAATACGGCACGCAGTACGGCTCCAATCAGTCCCAAAATAAGCCGTGTGAACGAGGCCTAAGGGGCACTCGGTCATCACCAGAGCCCGCCGCAATGCCAGATGGACTTAGCTGCGGGGAACCCCAGGTTGATACTCAGTTACAGTTGAAGTGCCGGATAAAGGACTGTAGAATAGGCAGAAGTTAAAGGAGTTGTCTCATTACAAGCTTTCAGCCTGTCAGTGAGCCTGATTGTTGACATTGAGGAGCGTTGCTTCTTGGTCTATCTCTTCTGCCTCCTCTTTACCCCTTCCCCTTGCACACATGGCTGCTACATAGTTTCTATACGCAAGGGGGAGGGGGGTTTGCTGCACAAGTTTCTACCCTGTGTGTGCCAGCCTCAGGATCTGTTGCAAGGAGAGGGCTCTTGGATCATGAGTGCTAGAGAGGTCTGTGAAGCTGTACTGCTTAATATGCAGAGCAGAGACGGAGCAGTGTTCCTAATATCCCCTTGCTTGCTACAAAGTCTCCAATTCCAGCAACAACAAACCATCATGTCAGTAACGAGAACAACAAGGGCAAGGCTGGGAAAGTTTTTACTATACTCAGGCACTAGTACAGCAGGAGCCTGAACCGGTTCACATGCCTGATCCTCGTGTCTATTAGTATAGTGACCAGTTCCAAGCACAATTCATGCTTCTAAGTATAGTTAAACACCACACAGGGTCATGCTTTCCAACATCCTTCTTGTGGATAGAGAAGCAGGAGGAAGACAGGTACTACGGGTTATTCCAGGCAGCAGAGGACACAGATAGCAGAGTCCTCCCTCCCATCCCATCCAACTTAGAAGCAGTCTGATGCAGGATGGGGGCTCTCTGTTCTACTGTCTTCAAAAGGCTGATGAGTCATACAGACTGACAGCAGTAAAGATTAGGTCAACAGGTCTGCTGCTATAGAAATGGTGAGGAAGCTGATTGCACTATACTCTAACAGGGCTAACTCAAAAAATCAGTAGGGACATTTCTGTAATGAAACTATATTGTTAAAGCTGCTTGATTTTTAAACCCCAATCATTGTAGCGAGACAACCCCTTTCAGGTCAACGGCATGTAGCAACCAATGACAGGTACCAGAGTCTCAGGCAGGTAGCAGACAAATGCAGTGGCAAGTAACAGCAGTGCAGGAAGATACAGGTAACAGACAGGAACCGGAGATCAGAATCGATGTGGAGATATTACCAAACATCAACAACCTGACCCAGAGCACAGACAGGAAGTTTCTTAAGCCCCAGGTGGTGAAAGGTCATTGGTCAAGTAATTATGTACTGACTCTTTAAATCTCAGCGAGCCGACATGCACGAGCCCTGAACAGGGCATGTGTGTACACAGGACACTGGCAGTGAGCACCAGAGCAGGAGCAAGGACAGGTGAGTACATGATGGCAGAGCAGACAATTGCCAGAACCGAGACACGGGCATGTGGGGCGGACCATGGCATGAGATGCGACAGTAACTCCCCCATCCTAAACCCCCTCTTCTCCCTGCACCTGCCATTTCTATTGGGAAAACACATGGCAACCACAAAACTGGCTGCTTTCACTTGACCTTGGGGGGCCATGGCAGGAACAGAAGTGGTTGACAGGGGGAGAGGTGGGCAGGATAGCACCAGACAGGAAGGTTTGAGGCAGAGTGAGTGACAGTGCTGGCCCCAATGGATAACCTCACCCATTTTCCAATCCAATGCAGGAGCATGCAGCTGTATCCACAGGAGAGCCAGGAGAACTGTAGCAGCGGAACAAAGAAGAACTTAGAAAAAAATCTCCTTGTGGGACCTCACAACCTGTAAAGTGAGTGGCTTGGTATGGAACAGAACAGGTTCTTTCAGAACCATTAATGGAGGAAAAATCCAGAGGCTTTTCTAGACAGAAGACAGGTAGGTGGTACTTGGCAACCAAAAAAAGGAAACATATAAGTTACCGTGGAGGACCGGTTCCAGAATAGCAATAGAGTGGATTAGTGAAATGCCAGGATACACGAACTTAGAGTGATCACTTTTTGCTCAGTCAAAGACGAACTGGTGGGCCAGGACCTCAGAATGTTTCATACACTGGTTCAAGAGATACCTTAATTGGGCTCCTTTGGGGTTCTTGCTGTGTGAAAAGCAGTGATGAGCGATCAGTAAAAAAAATCTAGATTGATTCGATTACTGATTTTAAATCGATTTTGATCAATCACCAAGTCCCATTAAAGTCAATGGGAGAAGATGATCAGGTTAATTTTAGACCGTAAATATCAGAGTGAGGATGAAGCTGGTGGATTTACCATCCAAAACAGTTAAAAGTGTATACATGGTGTTACCATCTTTACCGGAGTCCATTCGGTTTTCTCTAGAGTACAGAAAAAAGTCTCACAGGCCTCTAAATAATTCATTCCCTATTTCAATGGCTAATTAATCGATGAGGACAGCGTGGGTAGCAGCTGCTTCTGGGCCCTTGACACATAGAACATCCATCTTGGAAGTGGCACAGGTAAACTGGCTAGTAGCCCCCACAACTTTTGCACCTGGCCCAAGAACAGGTCATATATGTGGTGGAGCATAGAAATCCCAATGGGGAACACGGAGGTCGGCTGGCATGGGCCGTAGTTATAGTGGGTGCAGTGGTATCCAGGGCTGCCATCAGTCTTCCTAATCACCGTTTCAGGGCTCTTGCCAGCTATACCATATTGTTCCCCCCGCCATTACTACTTCCTATTTTTAAAAACATATCATGCAGCCCTTTTAGGATTAGGGCCCCCATGACGGTATACTTCACTTATTGGCCCCCTGGCATACCATTGTACAGTAGCACTGACCCAAAAACTAGCACTATGACTTTTGATTACACTAACAATAATAATTAGCAAACATGGAGATGCTTATTTGAAACAAGATTTATTTGTATAGGACATTGGACTATTGCTGTCTTTTACCGCAGCATGACCCCTAAACAATAACAGCACAGATGTCCTGATGGACAACAAGAATAAAATTAGCAAGAAGAATTGACTATTTTCATATTCAATTATTTTGTCTCTAGTGCTGATTGCTGCTTGCCTCGGCTTCTTGGCCATTCTTACTGCTCTCTGCGGTCCATTGCTGACGTTCTGTTCCACGTGGGATATTAGAAGTGATGTCTTCAGTTGTCAGTGAGCACTGTCTCAAGTAATTTCTGCATTCTACTGTCAATTTGGTGTGTAGGTGGAAGGAAATTGCTGACTATCCTAGAGTTTGCTAACGGGATCAAGGAGGGTGGCCACCCAGTAACTGTTGTTCATTTTAATTGCCTTGATGCATGTGAAATAAGGAATTAGTATGTGAAATAAGGTTTTTTTTCAATGCGACCTTCTCTATTGGTGTCTTTTCCAGTAGCATGACCTCAAAACCAACAACAATGACCTTTTGGACACTCAGAATAAAATTAGCAAGGAAGAATCCGTAATATTTGAAACACAGATTTTTTGTGTGATAAGACAGGGATATCGTTGTGCGTTATTCAGGTGTATGTTCCAAAAAGCCAAGCACAAATGCTATATGGACATGAAAATAAATTCACAAGAAGAAATTAGTATTTTCAAACAGATTTTTGTGAATAGGACACTTGACTAGTGCTGTTCTTTTGCCGCAGCATGACCCAAATCCAGCACAGATGCCTTATGCACATTCTGAATATAACTTTGCAAGAATGAAATGGTAGTTTGTCAATAACAAAGATTTTTGTGACAGGACATTGACTATCGCTGCTCTTTTACAGCAGCATACAACCAAAAAACCAGCAAAATAACAGTGTTCGTTAATTGACCTATACTTTGTAAGATGGCAATATAGGAGTGAATTATAATTTTTGTCTTGAATGTATCTGTGAAATGGGGTCTTATGGAAAGAACAGTGACAGTCATGACAAGCACATCTACTTGTTTTTAATCCCTATAATTAGGCAACTAGGATTGAAATAGAACTTTTTCTGATTATAGACAGCATGACCCCAAAACCAGCACAGATGGGTTTAATGGACATCCAGAATAAAGTTTGACAAGAAGCAATGCATTTTGAAAGAAGATTTTTTGATAGGAATTGACTATTGCTGTCTTTTACAGCGGCATGACCCCCAAAACCAGCAAATATGCCCTTATTGGACACTCAGATTATAATTAGCAAGAAGAATACCTGCGTATGTGATATAGCTTTTTTTCAATACAACTTTTACCTATTGGTGTCTTTCTACAAGCAGCATGACCCTGAAACCAGACAAAAATCGCACAATTATGGGCACTTCATTAAATTTGACGAACGATATGCAGATGGTTCACGAACGGGGCCTATGTATGGCGCTTCAAACCCACTCGGGCTAGTAGGCAGAAGCAGTGTTACAGTGTACAAATGCGGAATGCTAGGTGAGCTAAGATCTTGAGCATTCCTCAGAGAGACAGTGATGACCTGGGTAGCTCGCTTGAGAACATTTTATGCCCAATATGAGGAGCACTTGCTCCTCCCTTTAAAATTACGAAAAAACATTACGTCAGGCACCATACCATCCGTATGTCTTAAGCAATACAGGGATTATTTTGCAAAGGATAATGTCCCATTATGCCATAAACTCATCGGGAATGGGCTCAAGGATCTCAGGTTCTTTCCTTGCGTGGCAGACAAAGTGAGCTTCACTTGGAAGATGCTGGTGGACGCTACCGTTCCTTTCAGGTGCCCCATTTCCATGGGTTCCTTTTTCTTCCTTTCATTTCCTTGACGTGTGGGAGGAATCTCTCCTCTGTTGGAGTGGCAGGAATATGCTCCACTCAGGAACATTTGGATTACTTTTTCGGCAAGGATTTTTACCTCCCTGATTGATTGTTCACAACGGGCCTTGCTGTGTTACATTGTAGATCTGCCAGTCTTGCCAATGGTCAACATTTATGTGGCATGCCTTTTTGTACAGTGCCCATACCCTTAATGTACACAATGTCACCCTTCTTGTAGATGTGTATGTCTGTTGACAAATGCAGAACTTCAGGGTAAGGAAAGGTGTGGGGAACATTTACGGGGTTCCACGCCGTTTGGCTTTGTGTGTGTCATTTCAGACCTTAAATAATGGTGTGAGTCCAGTCCCTAAGAGAGGAACGGCTTTCTATCTCATCCTTGAGGGCAAGGCATCAACAATGGCATCAGAGCAAGGGGACAAAATATTCTCTGGGACCTCTTGATCTTTTGAAATGCCTGTGTGACCCAAACCGCATTGTGTCATCAAAGAGGGACCTTCAGTATATGATTTTAAAGTGGGGTCTATTTATTGGGTGACATTGACTCGCCTTTGACGTTGGTGATTCAGTTTTCGGGATGATGATTGATGGATGATGATGATGATGATTTTTGGGGATGTGACTGAGAGGAAGAGTAGTTAAAACACTGGTTGCAGGGTCTGTTAACCGCTGAAGAACAGATATTGCAACTGACGTCTTCAGATATGAGAGCACAGCGGAACCGACGAAGCGGATGAGCAGGCCATGTTAAAAATATAAATAATTACAAAGGTAAGAAGATTTGTTCACAGTCTATTTTTGAAGAAACTGTTAATCCACAAGGACATGCAATATCACAAATATTCTTAAACACCTATAATTTCAAATTGGCACTAGGAGTAGTAACAGAATTGTTTCCTACTGGAAATATCTGTGGAAATAGGGTCTTAGGCGAATCGGTGTCTTGGTATACTGGACTGTCTCACCAAAAAACTGCAGCAAGGACTGAAAAATGAAGATCTGCACAGCCTTTAGTGCAGTGGAAGCAGCAGATGGCTATTGGGGCCCTTTGACTGTAAAGTAGACGCGTGGTGGTATGGAAATGGCAATGATAACTGGCAGCGCCCCCTATAGCTTTTTGCACCAGGGCCAAGATCATGTCCATCATTGTGTGGCAGCAAGAACATCCCAACCAGGGAACACGGAGGTTCAGCTGGGCAAGGGAGTAAGTTATAGTGGGTGCAGTTGGTAGCCGGGGCTGCTGTCAGCTCTATTCTATTAACCATATTCAGGGCCCATGCAGCTAATCAAATGGGGCCCTGTCCCATTTCTAGTTCCTATTTTTAACATATCACTGGGTACCTTTTTGATTAGGGCCACTGACCTTTTTGCACCCCTGGCACCCCTTTTATGGTAGCCTGACCCCAAAACCAGCAGAAAAGACTTAATTGGAACACTTAGACGAACAATTGCCAAGAAGAAAATGTGTGTATTTGAAAACAAGATTTATTGAATAGAACTTGACTATCGCTTGACTTTTCACAGCAGGAATGACCCACAAAGCAGGAAAAATGGGAACCTATTCCACATCTATAAAAATTAGCAAGAATAAAGGATTTTTTTTTACATGATTTTCTGGAATAGGACTCCAAAATCATTGACACTGCTTAAAATTTTCAAGAAGAAATAGATTTTGGAACTTAGGCTTTTTCAATAAGATTCTTTACTATTGGTGTCTATTTACAGTCGCCTGACCACAACACAAGCTAAAGTGAACATTTGGACACTCTGAATACAATTAGCGATAAGAAATGAGTATTTGGAATAAAGTTTTTTCAATGTGGAATGTGCAATTCACATGTGGATGTAGAACTGCTATCTGTTTACAAATTCATGAATTGGCTCGAGGCATCAAAATATCAGGAGATCTACGCTTGATCATTTTGATAAAAAGTCAAACGTACACTTTTCTCAGGGGAAAGCCGGGTAGGTTCCTGTCAGTATCACACCCGCCTGTGTGCTCCGAGATAACTCTAGCTGCTGGGCATGGATAACACTTCTATGGGTGCAAGCTCAGGCACATCCATCCGTTTGGACACCAGATGTCGATTGGGTCTGGACAAGTCTAAACATGCGGTCGGATTCGTTTCAGGATTGGATCCTGCCGAGGCGGTGTCGAGCGAGATAGCCATGGACATGGTCTTAGGCGGTCTCTGTTTTGCCTCAATTCTGCTTGCTTGTAGGTGTTGTGAGGTGGTAAACATATGATTGCCAATGTCAACCCCTTAGGCTTTGCCGCACACTGCTGCTGATGTTTGCTGTGTGTACTTGCGCTCTGATGCTGGTGTTGCCTGATGTTGCTTCCTCACTGTGACATTTAGACGTGGAAGAAGACGCTAACAGATGTCTTGAGTTGATCAATGTGCACGGTTACAAATTAATTCTTATGCATTCTACACGTCATTGGTGGAGCTCATTGCGCAGAGCGTCCAACTGCTCCTTTGACCTGTGTGTTGACGGTCGCAAACACATGATTTTAGAATGGCCTGGTTTCTCATTGGCACGTTGATGCTACTGTGGAGCTTGGGGATATGAAACTGCCATACCAGCAATGTGGAAGAGTGTTGCGGAGCCTGAGACCCACCATCCTACAGAGACCATTGTCATCCACCCAACTTCATCAGTGAGCAGTGTGTGAGATTTACGCATTGACCGTGATTATTAGTCCATTTGTCTGTAGTCAGATGAACTCTGGTGGACACAGATGCAGTCAACGCACTGGAGAATGTATTTCTGACATGTGGCTGGCCAGGGCAGAGATGGCTTTTATGGAAAAGAAATGCCTGCTTAGGCATTCTGCGGTATTGGGGGCATTCCAGGGCCATTGTCCCGGGTGGTCCCGCAGGCCCTGCCCGGGCTGGGGCGCACTCGTTGACGCCACGCGGGTCCCCGCTGCCCCTGACGGGCCCGCGGGTCGGGTTCCCGAGGTCCCGGCTCTTCTTACCTTCGGCGCTCCTGAAGTTTTGTCTCCTGGATGGCCGGCGGTAGCGCAGGCCGCCCCTTAAGGCGGGCGCCTGCTCGCCTTTGCGCGCCGGCTCTCGAGGATTAAGGGCCAGTCGCCTATATTGGCTAAGATTGGAGGTGGGAACCTATTTAACCTCTTCTTCCGGGGTCACCTTTGCCGGGGATTCTTTAGCTTGACCGTACTGACCTTTAGAGGAAGTTAGTATGCCTTGTTGTCTGTTCTCAACACGCTGTACGAACCTCTCTTACGCTCACTGTTTCCTGTCACGAACATTGCCGCCTGTCCTGACCTGCTTGGCTGTCACCCGACTCGCCCTTACGCCTCACGTTTCTGTTTACACACGCACAGACCTTGGGCTGCCACGCAAGCTAGTCACGCCAGTAGGGGAACGACCTGGTAGTATTTCTCCGCCGCAGTCAAGTCCATCCGCTTTGCGGCGGGGAGCTTGTGGTGACAACCGGGCTATACTTAGATTCCGTCCCTGGTAGGTTACTACCATCGCGTGCGGTTGGTCAGCGGATCCAACTACCTTCATTCGTTACAGTAAGTTCCGGCCATGGATCCGCCATTTAAGTTACCTCTGCCGGTGATGATCCCGGTTCTCACCGGCGTATAGTGGCTCAGCTGGTCTACATCAACTAGCGAAACTAGCCCAGCAGCTGAACCATGTTGTCGCATTGATGCAGCAACTCCTGGCTAATAACAGCCGCCGACACCTTCCTCCTGTGGCAGACACCTCCCGCAGATCCCGGGATTCTCGGCTTCGCCTTACCTCCTACACTGACAAGTTTGACCAGGGACTAAACTGTGGAGGGGATTTATTACAGTGCTTCGTAGCCGTTGAGTATGATGACGGTCAATTCCCCACTGATGACGTTCTAACGGTGGAACTTCGTGGTCAGTCTGCTGTCGGGAAGGCTCTAGCTTGGGCCACCCCTCTCTGGGACCGGGGCGATCGGTGACGACGGACGGCCTACAGGCTTTCCTCTCAGAGTTTCGCAGTGTCTTGAAGAGCCGGACGGGCTTCTCTGGCAGTGAGACCGCTTACCTGAACCTCCGCCAGGGGTGACTCCTCTGTCGGCACTACGCAGTTCGTTTCCGGACCCTGGCATCAGTGCTTCCTGCGAACGACGCGCCACTATGTGCAACTTTTAAAAACGGGCCTGTCCCGCAGTGTTTAAGGACGCCCTAGCGGCTAGAGAGATCACGTCTCTATAAGCGAACTGGTCCACCTAGTCACTCGGATCGATGTTCGCTTCGCCGAGCGGCAAGAGGACTACGCCAGGAAAGTGTGATCTCGCCCGACACACGCCGTTTGCCTCGCTGGCCCCGGTACTTCCAAAAGACCACAGCTGTACGCCTTTCACTTCCTACCAGTGATGAACCCCATGCAGGTGGACGGGCACATCTGTCCGAAAACAGGAGCTAGTCCCGCCGACGGGCAGAGATATTGTGCCTTTACTGTGCCTGCCGGTTTACTTCCGCAATGTTGCGCTTCTGAACAAAAGCGGCTGGGAAACGCAACGCTACTCAGGCTAGGTCCGGAGAGGCATCCAAGGTGTCGGGAATCACTTCCTCTCCACGTTGTAGACTTACTATGGAGGTCTGTGGTTTCTTCGGGTTCCGGACTCGCTTTTACGGGTGCCGCCATTTGGACTTGGATCGCCGGGATCTTTATTCTGACATCGGGTGCTACCAGCATCGCTTTCGGTGACCGTTCTGGAAGAAGGCCCCTGGTGATTTCACTCGTTCGAGTGGCGAAGCTAACTTTAAGTGAGGGCCATTCGGTAGTGCCAACCGTTGTCTCTTCGGTGCGGGAGCTTAACACAAAGAGGAGATCTCCTTCCTACGGTTCTCCCTCGGTCATCTCCGATATCCTCTTGGGCGTACTTCCGTGGCTATCAGACTCCATGCACCAACCATCGCGATTGGGAAAACCGGGGGAGATTCTACGTGGGGCTCGACTGCCAGATCGCTGTCTCTCAGTTCCTCGGCCGCCCGGGCCATTCCACCTCATCAGTCTTACAGGTCCCTGCCCCGGGCCTACCTTCCCGCTCGAATTTCGGGACTCGGGTGCGATCGGTGACTCTTTCGGAGAAACACGATTCTCTTTCCTCCTCACGTCCCTATGACTGTCACCATTGGACCTCCTTCTCGGGATCCCGTCATCCTCGGGGGTTGAGTTTACCGTTGTCCAGGACAGAGGACTAAGCCATGTCGGGACTCTATCGCCCAACCACCCTACCCCCCCACCACCTCGTAGAGAACCTGCCAAAAGGGCTTTATACGCAAGTCCTCATCACCCGCCGGACCGGGTGTTTTCCTTCGTAACAGTAGAAGGAATGGGTCATCTCACCGTCCCTGCATCGACTACCGGGGCCTGAACCAGCTTACCGTGAAAAACCGGTACCCGTTGCCACTAATTATCGGAAACTCTTACCGTACTTCCATAGTGACGCCAGGTCTTCTCCAAAACTGGACCTGCGCAGGGGCATACATCTCATCAGGATCCCGTGGAGGGAGATGCGTGAAGACGGCGTTCAATACCCGCCGACGGCCATTTTGTCTACTGGGGATTGCAATTCGGTCTGTGGCAAATTGCCACGCGGTCTTTTGGAGCTTCGTAAACGACTTCATCAGGGACCTGCTCTTCCACGTGTGTCATCGTGTATCTGGACGACATTATGGTCTTCTTCCCACGACCTCGGGGGTTCCTTCTATCTAGGTGCGCCAGGTCCTGCAACGCTTAGCAGCAACCGCTGTACGCCAAGTTAGAGAAGTGCGTGTTCCACCAAACCCAGTCTGCCTTTCCGGTTACATCTGTATTCGACACGAGGCCTGCAGATGGATCACACCAAGCTGTCTGCTATTCTTGTCACTGGCCACGACCTGTTGGACTTCGAGACTTACAAAGTTTTTTGGGCTTTGCCAATTATTATGCCAGTTTTAATATAACACTTCTTACACTGGTGGCTCCAATTGATGGCTGCTCACCAGGAAGAAGGCCCATCCCAAATGTTGGCAAAGCAGGCCGAAAGAGCCTTTATCGGGACTTGGGAGAGTAGGCAATTGCTTCTGCACCTATGTTGTCACAGCATACCCTGAGAAGCTCTTTCTTCTGGAGTTGGATGCTCTTCGGTGGGGGCCTCGGAGCTGTTGCTTAATCTCAAAGAGGTCCCAAGGAGAGACACCTGTCTCCTGCCGGCCTTCTTCTCCACAGACCTTCTCGTCGGCTGAGAGGATCTGTGCTATTGGAGGGGACCCCGAGGAATTGCTCACGCGTTTCCAGATGGCCTTGGAAGAGTGGCGGGCATTCTTTGGCTAGGGAAAACAAATGGTGTGGCATCGTATCCTTTCGTGGTGTATTTGATCATCAAAAATCTTCTGTACCTCAGTCGGCCAGCGCTCACTTCCTCGGCAAGCACAGGTGGTCTTTTTTTTTTCCAGATTTGACTTCCGGGATCCATTTTCGCCCAGCCGAAATAGATAACATCGGGCAGATGCTCCTCTCTTGCGCATCTGGACGTCACTGAGAGAGGAGCCGCGCTAGCCCCATACAACATTATTCCCCCGGATAACGCGCTGATCCGCGAGCACCGGTTCCTCCTTCGGGCAGATTACCTCATGGCTCAAGGACTTCGGTCGCCATCGCTGCTGCAAGAAAATCCTGAAGTGGGGACACTGCTCCCTTGGTGGCAGGACTTCAGGGGGGCACGTCTAAGCATAGATCGTTACCATTGAATCTCTCGGTTTCTACTGGTGGCCAGGACTGGCTAAAGATGCGTATGACGCTCTTCCGTGGATGCCTGTGCTTCTTGTGCCGGATTTAGGTACCCCGCCACAGGTCCTTAGGGGGCTGTGGCGGGGACCCTGCCTTGCCCAGTACTCCTATGGTCTTGTGGCGATGGATTTCAGCTCCGACTTCCTATACCTCTTCGAGTGGCAACACCGTGATCTGGGTAGTTACGTAGTTTTCGAGATGTCCACTTCGTCCCACTGCACGGGTTACCTTCGCACCAAGTCCTGGCCTCCCTGTTCGTTGTCACATCTTCCGCAATGGCACGGCCCTTGCCCCAGCAAATCGTTTCATGATCCGTGGGGTTCAGTTCGTTTATGTGTCCATGTTCTGGCGCGCACTCTTGCTCCCGATTGAGGTGAAGTTAGACTTCTCTTTCGTCTATTACCATCCGCAAATCTAACGGGAAGGTAGAAGGAGTCAACCAGGATTCTGGGGCAGTTTAATTTACGTACTTTTGTTATCTGACTCGCCAGGATGATTGGTCCGACACCCCTCCCCCCACCCCCCCCCCCCCCCCCCCCCCCACCCTGGGAGAATTTATATTATAATTACACTGGGATTCAGGGTCCTCAGGCGCATCTCACACCTTTTTTATTGTATATGTCGGCATTCCAGCCCTCCTCTACCTCTGCCCTCCTCCCTCCGAGGTTCCCATCTGTGGTGCCTTGGTCACACGACCTATCTGGCATCTGGGAGGCAGGACGCGCCAAGTCCCTGCAGCGGGTGCTAGCCAGTTTTGAAGGCCAGGCGGACAGGTAGACGCGAGCCAGCTACAACCTTTAACCCTGGAGAAAAAGTAGGGCTGTCGGCAATATAGTCTGCGTTATAAAATCCCAGGTTTCAAGGCTTGGCGCCGCCGCTTCCTAGGTTCATTTGATCCTGAGCCGTATTAATCCTGTGGCATTCATAAGCTCAAACTTCCCTCCCACCCTGCGGATCCCTAATTCTTCCATGTTCCCTCCTAAATGCCCGTCGTGTTGAACGCTTCTCCAGAAAAAGTTTGTCCCACCCTCTCTCTGAGTCCGTACACTCCAACATATTTGCGGTTAAAAGAGGATCTTGGACTATGAGGTAGTTAGGGGTAAACGGCAATTCTTGGTTTTGTTTGGAGGGGATTGCGGTCCGGAAGAGAGTTTTGGGAGACCTGGTGAAGATCATCACTGGACCAACGGTCTCGTGTTGACCTTTCACTCCCGAACAGTAAAAGAATGGTGGGGCCTAGGGGGGGGGTGGGTTATCTCTACGCGGTGGTCCCGCAGACACTCGCGGGATGATCGGGCGCACTCGTGTCGCCACCCGAACCGGGTCCCCGCTGCCCCTGCCGGGCCCGCGGGTCGGGTCCCGGTTCTTCCGTACACTGTCCGGGCGCTACTGAGTCTTCTTCGTCTCTGGCGGGCCGCGCGTTTCGCTACGTCGCGAGTCGACCGCCCCTTAGGCGCCTACCTATTTATACACAGCGAGCGCCGGCTCTCGAGGATTTAAAGGGCAGTACGCCATTATTCGGCTAGATTGGAAGGTGGACCCTATTTAAACCCTCTTTCCTTCCGGGTTCAACTTTGCTGGATCTTTGTGCCCGTACAGCCTTTAGAGGAAGTTTCTAGGTTGCCTTGTTGTCTGTTCTACGTTGTAACGAACCTCTACGCTCCTGTTTCCGGCAGATTTAACCATTGCGCCTGTCCTGACCTCTTGCTCTGTCCCCGACTACGACCTACGCGCCTCCCGATTCTGTACCTCGAACAGCCTTTGGCTGCCCACCGCAAGCTAGTCACGCCTGTGGGAACGACCTGGTAGTTCTCAGCCGCAGACAAGTCTCCATCCACCCTTTGAGGGCGGGGCTCTGGTTGAAAACCGGGCTTAACTTGATTTCAGTTCCCTCTGGTACGGCTTACACCATCGCGTGCGGTTCGGTCCAGCGGATCACACTACCTGCATTCGTTACAGCCATGATGTGGCCTGAACCCATTTGTGTTCACCGAGTTGGATAGGCAACCTTATCCAAGGCCACAGCCCTGGCAATGGCCTACATTAAGACTTTTAGGCTTGAGGATGGGTTGGGGGTGAAAGCAATTTCTTATGTCCTACACCTTGGTACATAGAGGGCTGGTTGCGAGACGCTGGCCGCCGCGGTACGGTGTGCTGTCGTACGTACAAACTGGTGGAAGGAGAGGGGTTAGGCTGTGTCTCTGGTGGTGGTAAAAAGATTGTAATTTACAACAGCCAAGTAGGACTAGCAGTAGACTTTTTTCTACGATGCTAAGTAAATTGTGGTCTGTTGCGACACGCAACAAGGATTTGAAAAATAGGATTTTTTCTATGGAATATCTGGGAATATCTGGGTCTTATGGAACAACGGAGTCTTTAACACTCGCTGTCCCCCAAAAAACTTCAGCATGCAGTTCAGCCTTTGAGCTCTGAGCATTGCCTTGTTTCTGTTTTTTTTTTAGTAATGTCCCATTTTTTCTGTGTTTTTTCTGTAAATTGTTTGTGTGGGGGGGACTAAAAAATTAGGACCCTTTGACGGGGCTTGCGGGTTTGCTAAAGGGGGCCATTGTTTTTTAACAAACCTATTTTGTATTTTTCCAGTATTAATTTTTTTGCCCAAAAGACGGGGGAGCAGGGGGTTCTGTTTTTGTTTGGACCCCCCAAATGCTGGGCAGCCCGCCAATCGAAAGTAGTGGCGAAAAGGGCTGTAAGCCGCATTGGCACCAATGTATCTGCTTTAAAGGCACCTTTTTTGTATCGCCTTTTCAATATGTAATTTTTAATACCAGAAACCATCCCCCCCTATATTGAAGGGTGTGAGTGGGTTTTTTATCGTGTTTTTGCAGTTTTTTGGGAATTCCTATGTATTATATGTGGCTTTTTTGATCTTTTGGGGAACAGGGGTTTACTTTTAATGTCAGTCTAATTTTTCCCTTAGTGGGGGGTATTTTTGGGCTACTGCCCCAAAACAGCTGCAATATTCTCTTTCCCAAATAGCATGGGGCCAGTGTTGCATTTTTCTGGGTTCCCCTTTTAGTCCAGCCTTTGATTGTGAGTATGGGCCCTTTTTTCTGTGTTTTTTGAGTTAAAATTTAAGTCCCATTTTTCTGTGTTTTTTCTGTAAATTGTTTGTGTGGGACTTTTAAAAAATAGGAGCCTTTAAATGGGCTTCAAGTTGCATATAGTGCCACTGATTGACTAAACCCCAATTTATATTTTTCCCGTATGTTTTTTTATTAATTTTTTTTCCCAAAAGTATGGGGGCAGGGTGTCTGTCCTTGGTTCGACATTTAAAAAAATGCTGGCACCCGCCCCAACGAATAGCAAGGGTTCAGCAAAAAGGAGGGAAAATGTTCGGAATGAATGAAACAACTTTGCCCGGCTCTGGCAATGTGCACTTAGTACTCACAAAAGTGAGTATACTTCTCACCTGTGTGTAAATAACGTATTATATCTTTTCACGGGACAACACTAAAGATATGACACTTTGGTTCAATGTAAAGTAGTCATTGTACAGCTTGTATAACAGCGTAAGTTTCGTATGCCCTCAAAATAACTCAACACACAGCCATCAATGTCTAAACCACTGGCAACAAAAGTGAGTACATTTCTATAGGATAAATTATGGCCAAAGTGTCAACATTTTGTGTGGCCACCATTTTTTTCCAGCACTGCCTTAACTCTCTTGGGCATAGAGTACCCTAGAGCTTCACAGGTTTAACCACGTATCCTCTTCCACTCCAGGATGACATCGAAAAGGATATAAAATGAAGGGGGGGGGGGGGGGGGGGGGGGGGGGGGGGTGGGGGACATGCTGGTGGATGTTAGAGACCTTGCACTCTTCCACCTTCCCTTTGAGTATGTCAATATGGTTTAGGTTTGGAGACATGCTTGGCCAGTCCAGCACCATTACCCTCATTATCTTTAGCAAGACAATGATCATCTTGGAGGTGTTTTTGGGATTGTTATCATGTTGGAATATGCCCTGCAGCCCAGTTTTTGAAGGGAAAACTGTATGTCACAGTACATGTTGGCATTCATAATTACCTCAATGAACTGTAGCTTACCACAGTTGGTAAAACTCATGCAGCCCAAATCATGACACTTCCACCACCATGCTTGAATGTAGGCAAGACACGCTTGTCTTTGTACTCCTCAACTGATTGCTGTCACATACGCTTGACCCCATCTGAAACCAAAGGACATGGTTTCAGTAATCCTTGTCCTTAGTCTGCTTGCCTTCAGCAAAATGTTTGGGGTATTTTTTGTGCACTATCTTTAGACAACTTCTTCGGGGAAAAACAACAACCAATTTTATGCATTTGTGGTGTAGGCAAAGCACTAACAACTGACCCCACCCCCTTAATCCTGGAAGCTGTCAGCACCTTTGCCCTTTTTTGAAAAACAATCTCGGATAGACAGAGCACATGCCTAAACACCAAAAACACCCCTCCCCCATTTACACCTAGACCTTGTAACACAATGAAACACCAACACCGGTAAAAAATAGCAAATTGGGCACAATTTGTCCTTTTTCCCTCAAAGTGGGACTCCTTTTGTTGCCCCAAAAGCTTTAACATTATGGCTGTATTTATTTTTGGGGAAACCCAAAATTTTTCATTTTATACAAGCTTTAAAAACTGACTACTTTATATTTTATCAAATCTCAAATCTTCAGTTTGTCCTATGAAAAGAAAAATAAAAATCCCCAAAAAGTGAGTTGTGTACCAGTGAGATACAAAATACCCTGTGACTAAAAGGATAGGCTGGGGAAGAGTTAAAGTGGCGAGCGCTGGCACTTCAAATCAAAGAGAATCAGCACGCGCCCATCCTAATAGTAAGAACCTGGGATGCATCAGGGAAAGCGGCAGCTGGAGGAGGAAGACAACAGTGAGGAGGCCGACCGGGCTAGCGTTGAGCGGAGACAGGTGAGTATCTGCCGGCAGGGCAACCAGAACAGGGAACGCTGACACAGGTGCATCTTTGGTCTGAAGCTGGGACCGCGGTGCACATCGTGACAGCTATCAAGGCAACCTGGGATTCAATAACACCTCAGCAGTGTCATATTGATGCAGTAATTCATGCAAAAGGAGTCTGTATTTTGTCAGAGTGCATATACTGTACATACCTTTCTATTTTAATATTCTGATATTCTGAATCTCGGGTGTTCATTAGCTGTAAGTCAAAATCATCGACATTAAAATAAATAATCGCTTGAAATATATTGCTTAGTTTAATGAATCTATACATTGTGATTGGGATTCTCTATTTCACTTAAAGGGGTTTTCTCACTACAAGGATTGCTTTTTATGTTAAAGATCTCACAAAAACAAGTCACTTTGTAATATGTGTCCATTAACAGTGTCCTACCTATTCTGAGATATACCCTATTGTATGAGTTGCATCAGCTTCTCAGGTCGCTATAGCTACAGACCTGTTTGATCTATCCTGATAGGCTGTTAGCACTGGTTGCTATAGCTACAGACCTGGCTTCTACTGCAGCCTAGTAGAAGCCAGTAAACATGCCCCTGAATTCAATGTGAAACCAAGAAAACAGGACTGAGGTGAGATGAATCAATACAGTGAGACAACCCCTTTAAGTTATGAGCATAAATTAACTTTGTAATTGAAATTAAATGAATTAAGTGAATGTACTACTTATCCTAACAGAATACAGTAATTGACAGTTTGCTCTATACCCATATTGATACAGGGAAAGCTGATAATCACTGTATATGGATCATTTAAGCAGGACTTCCACTGTCTCTTATATGGTTAATTCCGATGTAGAAATTGATGGTCTCACCTGTGGAAGCTCTGAGAACAAGCCCCGATACCTTTGAATGGTTGAGACTTTCTCTTTCTCTCTGGGAGTTTGGAGCACAGTCGAACTGGACCTGCACCTATCAGACTCTGTTGGAATACTTTATCAGTATGCCATCAATGTCTATGGTGAGACATTCCTTTTAAGGAATCTTGTCAAGGAGTTCAAGCTCAAATAATCATTCATCTAAATCATATTCAGATATGCTACAACTTTTCCTAGCATCAGAAGTAAAGAAACATTTTTTTTTTTTTTACTGTAAGCAGTTTTGTGGACATCCAGCAGAGTTTAGAAAAATCCTTAAATTGACCATACACCTCTCTTACGTGTATGGTCAATTTAGGGACTTATCAAAGAACAAGTTATAGAAAAGGACTACCAAGTTATGGTTTAGAAAGAGGTAAACCATGAGTTTTTATTTATTTGTGACTTTTACATTTCCATTAAGTACCATTTAGTAAAATGAAATATAAAAAGGGCCTGCATAGCTTGCACAATCGACAGAGAAACTTTTACATTTTCTTGATTGTCCATTTCCCACTAATATGTAAAGAAAAAATATTTTATATTGTTTTTGCAGTCAGAAGCTTTCCAGCAATAATGCTCAGTAAATATGAATTCTTCTGACATTTTCTCATTAATGTACTACACAGTGTTGCTTTGTTGTCAGATTTAATTCAAAGGAGCACATAGTCTACATTTTTATTGAAAGTATCATGTGTAAAATAAATCTGACAGTTATATTAATACATTACAGAAATGAAAGCAACCCACAACAGATATAATTTTATTTCTAGGTCACCATAAAAGTGTGTTTTGTGTGTAAAGGAATAATGCCATTTTTATATTTTAACAAACATAATAACTAATAAGAAAATATGACTGAACATGATATTTACTAGTTCAACAACGTCATAACAAAAATATATACCAAATATACATCATATGAAATATAATAGGTAATAATTGCATGGTCATATATAATTTGACCATACAAGACTATTAGGGCTATATGGCTGGTAATGCTAGATCACATGCGAAACAAATGTGCCTACTTATGCCAACATCTACCACCCTTACCACTTTTGGCCTGCAGTTTACAAGATGTTGCAGGCTGCATGATGATGTCACTGCATTAATGAGGGTCCTACCTGACTATCTCATGGGGGTTACTTACCTTCCTACCTAGCAACTTACCCGATTTAGTATACTAAAGAATTTTTTTTTTAAATGAAGCACAATATTGCTACATCTATAAAGGCCCTGACAAGCAAAACATAGCCTTATTTATTCTGAACAGTCATCGCAATGAGAATGACAACAGCAGAATTCTGTTTTTTTTGTTGTTTTGCTTCTCCACTAAACTGGAATAAAAAGTGGTCAAAAAGTCAAATGTTTCTGTGTATATACTAAAACGACATCTGTGTGAGTTCATGCGCTGTCTTCAACACATAGAGGCCGGTGGTGGGAAACACACACATAATCATATATACCACATTGAAAAAAAAAAAATTACCCCTGATTTAGAGATGGGCGAATTGATTCTAACGAAGTGGAATTCGTTTAGAATTTCAGGAAAACTTCGGTTCTGAACGAAGTCGAAGTTTGGGGTACTTCGGGCGAACAAAGTGTGCTTTTGATTGATAAAATGGCTGCGAGCACATGGCGTTACATGGGGCAAAGCACTCTGGGAGGAAGAAGGGCATAGCCTGCATGACATGTGCAGAGATGAAGCCAATCAGAAACTGGCGAGATTCTATGACGTCACCGCACTATATAAGTCCGGGCGCGACGCTGGGAGCTCACACTCCTCTCACTGTACTGATCAGGGAAGGTGCTGCCGCGGCTGATTGTTACTGAAGAACTGATTTTTTATACCGCGATGTTTGTGGGGTGTCTCAGCTTGTCTCAGAGACTGCTTCTCTTAATGTTCTATTTCTGATTTTTTGGTGTATTGGATCTGAAGTCCAGTGTGCGTCCACTGCAGCTGCATATACATTTTAATGCTATCTGCTCACAGCACATTGAATATCCAAGGGGGATCTAAGCCAGTTCCTGTTGTATTCATTTAAAGAAACAGCGTTTTTATAATACAAATACCACTTCATTTTTGGCTGCTCAATTCTTTTGCGCAATTTACATCCAGGGGTTAATTAAGCGTTGTTCTGCTGTTGTGGTGACTCCAAGAAACCGTCTTTTTCACCGCCAAAAATTACAATTTTCCTGTACCATAATTCACAAGCGAAGGTTAATTACAATTTTTTCTCTTGTTGTGTAGCGTAGAAAACACGCAATTGTAACACGCTACAAAGCTAGTAGTTTCTGGTTGCTCAATTCTTTTGCGCAATTTACATCCAGGGGTTAATTAAGCGTTGTTTTTGTGCTGTGGTGACAAAAATAGACCGTCTTTTTCACCGCCAAAAATAAAATTTTCCTGTACCATAATTCACAACAAAGGTTAATTACAATTTTTCTCTTTTTGTGTAGCGTAAAAACACGCAATTGAAACACCTACAAACTATAGTTTCTGTTTGCTCAATTTTTTTGCGCAATTTAAACATCCGGGGGTTTTTTAAGGTTTTTTTTTTCTGCGTGGTGACAAAAAAAAAACCGTCTTTTTCACCCCCAAAAAATTTTAAAATTTTTCCTGTACCAAAATTCAAAAGAAAAGGTTAATTACAATTTTATCTCTTGTTGTGTAGCGTAAAAAAACACCAATTGTAACACGCTACAAACTAGTATTTTCGGTTGCTCAATTCTTTTGCCAATTTTACATCCGGGGGTTAATTTAACTTTTTTCTGCATTGTACTCAAAAAAGAAATTTTGTTTTTTCCCGCCCAAAGAAATTCTGTAGCTAATTTCATACCCAATTTTAATTAAGCCGTTTTGTTTTTTAATTCAGAAAAATAAAAGAGTTTTTGAAGGCACATACAAGTCAATTTTTCCGCCCATTTGTGGAGCAATTTATACCCAAAGGGGGTTACCCAAGCTTCTTAGGGGGTTCATTTGGAGTCAAATACAGGTGTGTATTTTTATACAGATACTTCACAAACAGTGTCTTTACATTTAGAACAAACAGTATTCAGAAGAGAGGTGGCGGGCTCTTCACCTGCGAGTGGCAGAGGCAAAACATTCCTGAACAGGTCCACACACAAGGGGACTCCAGCAGGGGTCACTCGGTGGCCACCACCACCACTAGCCCCCAAAAGTACTGCTCCATCAACCACATGTGTGGGTCAAGGGGTGTCACCAGTTCTACACCTGGTTGCCTGGGCAACGAAGTCACACAGGGGGGGAAACTGCCCGCGTCATGCAGCAAGAAATCGATTGTGGCTTTCCCGCGCCAACTGCAAATCGAACCATGGTGAGGAAAATGGGAGGAACTGGTTCCACCGCACCGGGGAGGGAGGTCCATGCGCCCGCATGGCGCATGTGTTCAATCGGGTTGGAAAATTTTCCTGAAGCTTCCACCGATCTTCAGACTTTCGAAAAGGGCCAGGAAACTGTGCATGCACTTTATCCATTCTACAATCCAGAACACCCTCCTCGAGTTGCAAAAACGGCCCCCCCCCAAAACCCGATATGCGATGTTTCCCCCCTTTTGGGAATTTGCAGCCTGCCATGTTGGACCGACGTATGAACAGAAAAGGGCCCTTTAACGTTTTTTTTGATGACCACGGACAGAATACCCCCCGTGAATTTTTATGTCACCAGTGGCACCTGCGTGACCCCGCCGTTTGTTGGGGCCATTCGAGAGGCCACTTATTTTCAGTCGCCAGGACTAGGGGATAATAACGCATTCCCCGCTTCAGCCTGGAACAATTCTAAAAAAATCTGCGGGGGCACACGGAGACGGGCATACATCCGGGGCCAAGAGTCCGGGGGACGAAATGGGGGAGGAGGGGAGAAGGACATTGGAGCGAAGCTTTGGGTCTGGTAAAATGATAATTTTCTACCCGGGACAAGAAGGAGGACAGGACACTGGAGGAGGGAGGAAGGGGAAGCGGCAGATGACCCCCAACACCGTGGCTAACAGTGGAAATGGGGGCAGGGAGCCCCTCACACTTTTTGCAGAGGGCCCGCACAGCTTATTTGCCTGGCTATTTACAGCCAAATAGTCTCATCCCCGGGGGGATGACTTCTGCTCTCCACCCTTTTACCCCGCTACCATTCCAAAATGGAGCCTTTTCCCCCACTATTAAAGGGGGAGGAAAAACCAAATACATAGGAAATCCTCCAAAAATCATTGGCCGCGCCTATTTGGGGCATCGCCCTCCCTGACGGTCTGCCCGGGGGGGTTCCTCAGCGCTCCGACTACTGCCCGCCGGGAGGAAGGTGGGGGGGGTTAGAGCATACCACCCATCACAGTAACCAAGTCGGATTTTACTATAGCACTTCCTTACCCGCCTAGTGGGGAGGTTTCGCCAGCACAGCAGCAGGACCGGGAGCGTCCCTAAACCAAATAGGGGGGGCCTACTGGACAGCACTCGCCCCCCCATTAAAGATCCCGGGACTACTGGGCAGCCAAAATGGATGTGGTGGCCCAACTTTCTGAGTTTTTCAGTGAAAACTGTCCTGCCCGGGCCCCGTATGTGGGATCAAGCGGGTGTTCAGTGCGGTGGGGGCCATCGTTCCCCCCAAGGAGAACCGTTGTCCAGGGGGAAAAGGGAACGACTGACCTTTTCCCAAATGAATCAGGCGTGGGTCCCAGGATTTCCACACCCCAATGCCTTTGGGTCAGACTCACGCCAGACCCTCACCCAAACGGAGAAAAAGAGTCTGGGGTTTAAACTACCTCCCAGCCCCCCTATTCTGATGCCGCCACCCCCTGATGCCACACATCGCGAACGTTTTCCTCTCCACCAACAATCTTTACCAGGGGGCTGGGATTGCCACCCACCCCCCCACATCTGTCTTTGCCACTGTCTACCTCAAAGCGCTGCCTGTGGCTGCGCCTACCTCCACACGTGCATTGTCCCCTCTGTGCATACTCTTTTTTGCCCCCTCCAGAATGTCATTGTGCACTGCCTACCCATCGCTGTGTGGCTGCGCCCCGGGTCTAAAACACTGTGTCATTGTGCCACTGTCTGACCTCATGTGCGCTGTGGCTGCTGCCGTGACCTCCACATTGTGTCATTTTCCCCCCCTGTGGCCTACTCCCGTTTTGCCACCTCCAAATGCTTTGTGCCACGCCTGACCTCATCGCTGCGTGGGGCTGCCTACCTGCACACTGGTCATTGTCCACTGTCTGACCTCATGCTCGCTGTGGCTCTGCCTGACCCCCACTTGTAATTTTCCCCCTCTGGGCCCCCACCCTGTTTTTTGCCACCTCCGAATTATTGTGCCACTGCCTGACCCCATGCCGCTGCCGTGACCTACCACTGTGCATTGTGCCCCGTCTGACCTCAGCGCTGCTGTGCTGCTGCTGTGACCACACACTGTGTCATTGGCCACTGTCTGACCTCACTGCGCTGGGCTCTGCCGTGACCCCACACGGTCATTGCCACTCTTTGGCCTACTCCTTTTTTTGCCACCTCCAAATGTCATTGGCCACTGCCTGACCTCATGCTCTGCTGCCGTGCCTCACACGTGTCATTGTGCCACTGTCTGACCTCAGCTGTGCTTTGGCTGCTGCTGGACCTACACACTGTTCATTGTGCCCCGTCTGACCTTAGCTTCCTTTCTGGTTAGCCGTCAACTCAAAACGTGCATTTCCCCCTTTTGGCCTACTCCTTTTTTTTGCCCCCTCCAGAAGTCATTGGCCCTGCCTGACCTCATGCGCCCGCTGCCCCTGACCCAACACTGTGTCATTGGCCCCTGTCTACCTCATGCGGGCTGCCCCGTGGCTGGCTGCTGTGACCTCCCACACTGTTGTCCCTTTTTCCCTCTGTGGCCTACCTCCCTGTTTTTTGCCCCCCTCCAAATGTCTTGTTCCCCTGTCTTACCTCATGCTGCGCTGTGGGTGTGCCGTGACCCACACCTGTTCATTGGCCACGTCTACCTCATGCCTGCTGCCGTGACCTCCACACGTGTCCTTGTCCACTCGTACCTATTCCTGTTTTTGCCACCTCCAGAATGTCTTGTGCCACTCTCTGACCTCATGCTGCTGTGGCTAGCGCCGTCACCTCACACTCTTCACTAATGTTGCCACCTGATCCTCAGCTTGTTTTTTTTTCCCGCTTTCCCCCTGGCATACTTTATCAGGGAAAATTCCCCTTCAGTTTTTTTGGTCAGTTTTGCCCTTTAAGTGCCCAGGGGGGAATTTTATAGTGAAGCATTTTTAAGACTGCGGCAGTCATATACTGTCAACAAAAAACAAAATTGTATGAAGACCAAACCAACTCCCCCCCGCAATTTAAGCATGGCACAACGTTTTACAGCCCCTGCAGGCCTGCACCTGGAAAAGCTTTTTTTTTAACGTGATTCGGCCAAAGTAATTCGGAGTTTATTTTTTTGCCCAGAAATTCGGCAAGTGAACGAAACGATTTCGGGGAAAAACGCCCATCTCTACCCTGATTATGTGTAGCTTCTGTGACTGGTACACTGTAAGTGGTGTGGATATGCCTGCAGGTCTTGCACCTGTTTTGCATGCAGGGTGAGGTGCCCTTTTCTTTTGGGGCCTTCAGAGCACTCTGGACACTAATTTGTCGCAGGTTAGGTGGTTTCTGAAAGGAAAGGAGAAGCACAGGTTGCATAGGTCAGAGTTCCCTGGTAATTTTTAATAGAATTTCCAGTTGTGGATTATATTTGACAAGTAATGGCACTTGGATTCATCCTGGGTCTTTCTGAATGTGAAAGGGGAATTGTCCCTTTATGGCTTTTTTAGTTGCAATCACTTTTTGGAGAAATTTTCCGTCCTAAGATCCAGTAGGTGCTTGTTTAGGTCTGCTTTGTCAGCATATATATATAATAAAATATATAAATATATATATATATATTAATATATATATATATAAATTTTGATTTTATTATAACCAGGGAAAAATAAAAAAATTTTTTTGTTTTAGGGTGGAACGCGTTTCCAGGCGGGAGTTCTGTCGGTTTGTGGTATATTGATGTGAGTAATCGGTGGTCTTTAATAAATATAGTAGTATCCAGAAGGTGGATTTTCCCACCTGAATTCAAATACATTTCTGGGCAGCCTTTCCCCCCGTTTAAACCCAAAGCCCCCAGAATTTAATAGTCTGGCTCGACCCCCCTGGGGGATGTCGCTCCTGAGCCAGGAGTGACAGCTCTCAGGACCAATCAGAGGGCCTGGATGCTGCACCAATCAGCTGCGGGGGCAGTGTCCGGGCAGACCTTTTAAACCTCCCCAGTTCCTCCAGGTTTTGCCTGTCAAAGTTGTTCCCTTGTGGTTTCCCTGTAGTCTTGTGTATTGTAGTCTTCCTGTGTTTCTGACCTCGCTTGTTGTCTCCAATTTTGTACTGCACTCCTGACCGTGTTTGGACCCCTGTTTGTCTCTAACCTTCCACTTGGATTACGTTTCTTGGCTTATCCGTTACCGCACCGTTACCGACCCAGACTGATTGACTCTGCGTATTCCCTGACGGCCCTGCAGTTAGCAGCGTAGGGGCTGTCGTCCAGTTGGGGTCTGCCTCCTAGGGCAGCACGCCAAGTAGGCAGGGACAGTGGGCTGGGTGGCAGTCAGGGCCCACTGCACCTCCTCTGACTTGACAGTTTGACAGGCCGCTATTTCTCTGCTCTCCACGCACCATGAACCCCATGATTGCAGTAGTAGAGCAGATGCAGGGGCTTACCCAGTTGGTCCAGGATTTGGCACTGAGAGTTCAGTAGCAGGAGACCTCCCAGGGTACCCCTCAGGCTGGGAGTCCTCGGGCATCACTTCCCCCTTTTGTTCAACCCCCTATTCAGTTACCCGAGAGGTTCTCAGGGGACAGAAAGACCTTTTTAGTGTTTAAGGAGGGATGCCGTGTGTACTTCCGTCTCCACCCACGTACCTCAGGTAAAGAAGAGCAGCAGGTGGGAATTATTAGGTCTCTACTCCAAGGGTCCCCTCAGGAATGGGCTTTCTCACTACCCCCCAACTCGCCCGAGTTATCTTCAGTGGACCGTTTTTTCGACTCCTTGGGGCTTCTTTTTGATGATCTCGATAGGGAGGCAGTGGCTGAGACACACCTCACCACTCTAAGACAAGGCATGAGGACGGTTGAGGAGTATTGTTCGGAGTTCCGGTGTTGGTGTGTTTCCTCGGGGGTGGAATGACCCAGCCTTTAGGTGCCAGTTCAGATTGGGGTTAGCTGACCATGTAAAAAACATGTTGGTGGCTTATCCAACCCCTGGCACACTTGATGGTGCTATGGCTTTGGCTGTACGCTTGGATAGATGGTTTAGGGAGAGATGCCGGGAGAAGACTCCGATACCCCGCGCTACTCCACTGCCTTGTTCTGTCACCTCTGCAGGACCCCCTAATGTTGAGATACCCCCCGAGGAGCCTATACAATTAGGAGCCGGAAGACTCCAGCGCCTAGGTGACTCGTGGGAGTGTCACCTAGGCAAACAGGTTTTTCCTAAGGTGTCAAAAAAGCTGTTGCTTCCAGTTATGATTTCGTATCCTTCCAGCTCTGGTTCCGGGATTGCCTTTGTGGATTCGGGATCAGCTTCCAATTTTGTGAACGCATCATTCGTTAAGCGTCTGGGCAGGCCTCTATCTGATTCTTTGCAGGTTTTGGCAATAGATTCCACCCCGATGGTCAAAGGCAAGATCCAACATTGCACTCCTGAGCTTGAGATGCTGGTGGGATCTATGCACACTGAGAGGTGTATCCTGTTTATCATGGACGGCTTATCCGCTGACGTTGTGTAAGGCCATGTTCACAAGGCTTAAAATGGGCCGTATTTCGGTCCGTAATTACGCGCCGAAGTGCGCCAATTACGGGCCGAAAACGGCCCATTCATTACGGTAATTCACAGTTCTCATAGAGAACTATGGATTATGTCTCCTCTCCCTGCCCGGCGAAGCCGCTGGGCGGGGAGATAATTGACATGTGAATTACTAGCGGCGTATACGCGCCGCTGGCAATTCAAGTCTATGGGCCGGCGAAGTGCCGACCCCCTGCTCAGTCCCCCGCCCCCGCCCCGCCCCCGGTCACACGGCATAATTGCGGGGCGTAATTACGCCCTGCAAATACACCGTGTGAACATGGCCTTAGGGTTGCCCTGGCTTCAGAAGCACAACCCTGTGTTTGACTGCAATTCTGGAGAATTGATTAGGTGAGGTAAAAACAATGCATTAATCAATGTCTTCCGATAATCCTTGGTAATGCGGAGATTGAGCAGATTCCTGCCTTTATTCGAGACCTGGCAGAGGTTCTTTCTAAGCGCCAGTCTGAGAGATTACCCCCGCATAGGTCCTACGATTGTGCCATTGAATTATTGCCTGGGGTGAAATTTCCTAAGGGCAGGATATACAATCTGTCTGGTCCGGAGAGACTTGCCATGAAGCAGTACATTGCAGAAAGTTTACAGAAAGGCCAAATCCGGCCATCGGTGTCACCTATGGGTGCTGGGTTCTTTTTTGTCAAGAAGAAAGATGAGAGTCTGCGCCCTTGCATTGATTACCTGGAACTCAAGAAGGTAACAGTTAAGAACCAATTCCCCTTACCTTTTATTCCTGACCTATTCAATCAAATACAGGGGGCAAAGTGGTTCTCCAAACTGGATCTCAGGGGGTCTTAAAACCTTATTCGGATCAAGGAGGGGGACGAATGGAAGACTGCGTTTAATACCCCGGAGGGCCATTTTGAATACCTTGTTATCCCCTTTGGGCTGTGTAATGCTCCCGCGGTCTTCCAGAACCTTGTAAATTATGTTTTCGGAGATCCCATTGGTCACTGTATGGTTGTTTATCTGATTGACATCTTAATTTATTCGCAGGATTGGTCGTCCCACATTAAACACGTACAACAAGTTTTGCAAATCTTTAAGGTAAATTGTTTGTTTGTCAAACTTGAGAAACCTGTTTTCGGGGTTCAGGAGGTACCTTTCCTGGGATAAGTTTTGACTCCTATCTTTCCCGGGAAGATTCAAGCTATTCTCGATTGGGTTCAGCCGTCCTCCCTGAAAGCCTTACAGCGGTTTTTAGGCTTTGCCAATTATTATCGAAAATGTATTCGACATTTTTCTGTTCTCGTCCGGCCATTAACTGATATGACTAAAAAGGGGGTTAATATCAGTAACTGGCAACCAGAGGCCTTAGAGGCTTTCGAAAAGCTCAAGCAGTGTTTTGTTGCAGCCCCAGTGTTGGTTCAAGCCGATCATACCAAACCCTTCATCGTTGAGGTAGATGCTTGGGAGTTTGTGGGCGGGGGCAGTTCTATTTCAGGGGTCGGCTGCCTTAACCAATCTCCAACCTTGTACCTTCTTTTCCCGTAAATTCTCCTCTGCTGAGAGGAACTATGATGTCAAGAACTGTGAATTGTTGGCTATTAAGTTGGCTTTTGAGGAATGGCGTCACTTCCTCGAGGGTGCCCAATACCAAGTCTTTGTACTAACCGATCATTAGAACCTTACCTTTTTAGATAATGCTAAAAGGTTGAACCCCCGTCAGGCGCGTTGGGCATTGTTCTTTACTCGATTTAATTTTGTGGTTACATACAGACCCGGTTCTAAGAATGTTAAAGCAGATACGTTGTCTAGAAGTATCTGTGCCAGTCACTCACCTCAGGATGATCCAGTGCCCATTTTACCTAAAGAGACCGTTGTCTCAGCCATCTCCCCTGACTTATCCACGGAGATCATGACACACCAGGATATGAGACCTGTTGATTGTCCCGTTTCTAAGGTCTTTGTCCCCACTCAGTTTACAGGATTCAGTGTTATCTGCACATCCCGGAGTGTCTGGCACAAAGATTCATTTCCCGAAATTACTGGTGGCCATCGTTGTCCCGTGATGTGCGGGCCTATGTAACAGCCTGCGACACCTGTGCTCGGTCAAAGGTTCCCAGAACTCGCCCTCCTGGTGAACTTTGCCCTTTTCCTATACCAGACCGTCCGTGGATTTTATGACTGATCTGCCTACCTCTGAGGGCAAGATGGTTATTTGGGTGGTAGTTGATCGTTTTAGTAAGATGTGCCGTTAAAAGCGTTACCGTCATCCAAAAAGCTTGCAGAACTTTTCATCAGACATATTGATAAATTGCATGGGCTACCCGAAAATATTGTGTCTGATAGAGGAGTTCAATTTGTTTCCTGTTTCTGGAGAGCTCTCTTTAAGGCTCTGGGAATCACCATGTCCTTCTCTTCTGCCTTCCACCCTGAGACCAATGGGCAGACGGAGAGGGTGAATCAAACTGTTATGCAAAAACTCCGGTGTTTTGTCTCTGATCAGAAGGGAGACTAGGTGAAGTACTTAACTTTGCTAGAATTCGCTATTAATAACCAGGATAGTAGCTCGTCTGGTGTTTCTCCGTTTTTCTGCAATTACGGCTTCCATCCTAGACATGCATCATTGTCCGGCGCTACATCTGATCATAGTGGGGTGGATGTCATCATTAACGATCTGTGCACAGTCTGGGCCCAAGTTCAGAAGAACTTGGTGAACGTCCAGAACATCCAGAAGGAAAAGTGTGATAGGAGGCGCTTGTGTGCTGGAGGATTTAATGTTGGGGATAAGGTTTGGCTGTCTACCCAGTATCTTTGTTTAAAGGTCTCCTTTGGTAAGCTTGCACCGCGCTTTGTGGGACCCTATGTCATTCTGGAGATGATTAATCCTGTGGCCTACCAGCTCAAGTTACCCTCTGGTTTCAGGGTACATAATGTTTTTCAGGGGTTACTCCTTAAGAGGTGCATTCCATCCGCTATCCCACCTGCCAAACCTACTCCCCCGGTTAAGGTTAAGGGGGAGTTAGAGTATGAGGTGGCTCGAATTATTGACTCTCACAGAGTACAAAGGTCGTTGCAATATCTCCTGCATTGGAAGGGTTACAGTCCTGAGGAGAGGTCGTGGGTTCCTGCTAAATCCATTCATGCAGAATCCCTCATTAAGGAATTCCACGACGCTCACCCAGAGAGACCCGGCCCAGGTAAGGGTCCAGTGGCCCCTCCAAAAAGGAGGGGTACTGTCAG
Source organism: Phyllomedusa bahiana (assembly GCA_025379985.1). Classification (NCBI taxonomy): domain Eukaryota; kingdom Metazoa; phylum Chordata; class Amphibia; order Anura; family Hylidae; genus Phyllomedusa; species Phyllomedusa bahiana. The sequence goes on along the minus strand of JAODAL010019902.1, from coordinate 27,313 downwards.
GATACGTTCATCTGGGCAGCCTTCCAACCGTTTAATGCAACGACCTGCGAGGGTTAATAGGTCTGGTCTTGGACCACATCCTGGGAGAGGTGCTGCTCCTGAGCTAGGAGTGACAGCTCTCAGGACCAATTGGAGGGCCCGGATGCTGCACCAATCAGCTGCCGGGGGGGTTTCCGGTCAGACCTTTTAAAACTCCCCAGTTCCTCCAGGCTTTGCCTCTCAAAGTTGTTCCCTTGTGGTTTCCCTGTAGTCTTGTGTATTGTAGTCTTCTTGTATTTCAGACCTCGGCCTGTTTCTGACCTCGCTTGTTGTCTCCGATTTTGTACTGCACTCCTGACCGTGTTTGGACCCAGGCTTGTCTCTAACCTTCCACTTGGATTACGTTTCCTGGCTTATCCGTTACCGCACCGTTATCGACCCGGACTGATTGACTCTGCGTTTTCCCTGACGGCCCTGCATTTAGCAGCATAGGGGTTGTCGTCCAGTTGGGGTCTGCCTCCTAGGGAGCACGCCAAGTAGGCAGGGACAGTGGGCTGGGTGGCAGTCAGGGCCCATTGCACCTCCTCTGACGTGACACTGAATAGCTAAGTTTCAGGCTTATGGTGGGGTGAATGTTAAAGGGGTTGTCTCACTACAAGGATTGCTTTTATGCTAAAGATCTTGCAAAACAAATTTACAATATGTGTCCATTAGCAGTGTCCTACCTATTCTGAGATATCCCCTCTTGTATGGGCTTCATCAGCTCCTCAGGTCGCTATAGCTACAGACCTGTTTGCTCTCTCTTGATGTCAGCACTGGTTGCTATAGCTACATACCTGGCTTCTACTGCAGCCTAGTAGAAGCCAGTAAACACGCCCCTGAATTCAAAATCAAACCAAGAAACAGGACTGAGGTAAGATGAATCAATGTTGTGAGACAACCCCTTTAAGTTGCTACAGAATTTAAGTAGGGTCTCCTCACCTACAGTCAAGATGACCAGGATATCAACAATATTACAAAGATAAATCATAGGTTTGGTGTTGTATGGTGATGGATATACTTCTTCCAGTTTGAACCCATTGACGTTCCAGTTCGCTTAAGATATATTAGGTTTGGTAGGGGGGTTAGGTTTTTTTGGGAGGTTTTGTTTTCCCCAGGTGCACCCAAACCCATGCTGTTAACTCCATCCTTTTTTTAAATTCGGGGCTTTGCTAGGGTCCCAAAACATCTGGGACCCGGAGGGGCCCTTTGGGTTTTTACCCATTTTGCCATTGGGGCTGGGTTTTCAAGAGTTTTTTTTTAAACCCCCACTTCTTGAATTTTAAAAATTAAATAAAAAATTACTAAAAATTAAAGGGCCCGGGTATTTTTTTTAAGAGTAAAAAAGAAATTTTAATTCCCCACTAATTTTTTTTACAAAAAATTCCACAAAGACCCCGGGCCGATCCCCATCGGGGCAGTGCAACATTAATAAAAAATTCACACTGGAAATTTTTTTTTTAAAATAATATTGCTACTTGGGGTTTGAAATAATCCCTGCCCAAACCCACGCCCACCAACAGTGACTTTTGAGTTGTACGCAACCCCTTTGAAACCCATATAAATAATTACCCCCGTGGTTACATTTGTGATAAACGGGTGACATCTTCTCTGACAAGTTGTTCCCCTTTTTCCCTTTCTTCCCCATCCACCCGACCCCCAAAGATGATTTTCACTTGGCCAGGGGCCTTTGGGCTGTGCAAAATTTTCCCAAACAAAAAAAATTTTAAAAATTCCAAAAATTTTTACAGCCCTGTTTACCTCCCTAATTTTACCAAAAGGGGTTTGGGGAGGTGTCTTTGTAACCCCAAAAACAAATTTGGAAACCCCAATAAAGGAAAGTTTGTTAAACACCCTTTATTCCCCTCCCCCCCAAAGAAACCCCCCTTTCTATAAATGAAACCCAGGTGTCTGTTGGGATGGGGGGAGTTAAAACCCCTTTTTTTCCTTTTATAGGTCCCCCCATTAGGTAGGGGAAAGGTCTAAACACCTCCGGCCCTTTTAGGAAAGGGGGATTTTAAGATCCCCAGTGGGTAAAAGCCCCCCCAAGTAGGTAACCAAAGGCCCCAGGGTAATTACCCTTTTAACAGTCCCCATTAGTTTTTTAAGCTAGGTACCCCTGGGGGTTCCCTTAAGAATAGGGGGCTTGAAAGGCTGCCCCCGACGGGGGAAAAACAAAATCCTTTCCCTCTTTTGGGGGAAGGTTTATTATTTCCCCCCAATTTGGTAGGGGAAAAATGTAGTGTGGGCAACCCCGGTTAAGTTAGGTATATAGGGCCCCCATTAGGTATGTAGTTATATGAGAAACCTCCTGTAAGTGGGGTAGGTTTAAAATTAGGTTCCCTCAGTAGGTATATGGGGTTTTGGTTAGGGAACATTGGGTTCTCCCCAGTGGGTAGGAAGCTAAAATGGCCCCCCTTAGTAGTTAGGTATTTTGGTCCCCTCATTTGGGGTTTAGGTAAAAAGGGCCCCGCAGTAAGGTGGGTTTAACAGGCCCACCAGCAGGTTGGTAAGTATATAGGTCCTCTTAGGAGTTTATCCGGGTTTTAAGGGGGCCCCCCAGAAGGGGTTTGGTATGTAAATGGGTTTCCCCTTTTTAGGGTGGTGGGAAAAATAAAAAGTCCTCAAAGGGGGGGTTTGGATAGGGTCCTAGAGGTCCACCGTAGGTAGGTTTTGGTCACTCCCCAGGAGGTTGGCAAGTCTTTCCCGGTCACCTCAGTAGGTTGTTTAGGTAAAAATTGGGGCCCCAAACGGGTTTAAAAGGGTAGGGTTTATGGGTTCCCCCCCCATTTAGGTGTTAAGAAATAGGTTCTCCAGTGGGTGGGGAAAAAGGTTTATAGGGTGCCCCAGGGGTTTTGGGTTTTAACACAGGGCCCCCAGTAGGTATTTTCTATGACCCCTAGAGGTTGATATTTTTAATAGGGCCCCTCCCAGTGGGAGGGGGTTTAATTTCTACAGGCCCCCGGGAAAAGGTTGAATTTAAAATAAAACCCAAAATTTTGATAAATTTGGGTTTTTTGTAAGTAATTTAAAGGGCTAAGGCCAGGGGAGCAGAATTACAAAACGGGGCTTTAACCTTTAAAAAGCCCAAAAGGGGCCTTATTTATGAAACCCTGTCTGGGTTTTTAAGACTTTCTTTTTGCCCATAAAAAAACCAATCAGGGGCCCCCCTTTTCATATTTTCCCAAAGCACTATTTTAAATGAAAGGAAAGCTCTGATTGGTGCTGGGGGGTCTGATTGGGTTTTGTATGGGGCAAAAAAAAGAAAGCCCTTACCCCTAGACAGTTTTCCATACCTTTGGAGGGAATTTCCCCCAAGTTTTTTTGGTCACGTTTCATTTTTTCCCCCCTTCCCGCCTTTCAAAGTCAAAAATTTTATTATTTTTCCCACCTACATAAAAGTTGGGGATTTTTTTATTTTGCGGGAAATTAAATGTATTTTTTAAACCCCCTTTCCCCCGGGGACATTTGTCTTACCCCAAAATTTTAATGGGGGGTGGGGGTTTTTCCCGAAAAATTTGGGCCGTTTTTTTAAAAGGGTACTTTCAAGGGCATTTTTGCGCGCTCACCAAGCGGGGGGTCGAAAACCCGGGCCCCCAGGGGGCTTAAAACCCGGGCGGTAAAATTAAACCGGGCGGGCCCTCTTGCCCCCCTCCCCCCGGCTGGAGGTGCGCGCCCCGGGGGTTTGGGGGGGGGGGGGGGGGGTTTTAAGGCCCCATGTGGGCAAAATGTGGGCCAACATCGGGGGCGGGGCGGGCGGCAGGAGTGAGTTTTCCTGCTGCCCGCAGTTTTCCCCCGGCGCAGTAAGGGCGCGACCCGCCGCAAACGGGAATCTCCAAACCATCAGCCCGGACGCTGAATGACAGAAACCGGGTTTCTGGTGACTTTTCCCCGATGCCCCCCAATGCATTTTTTGGGGCAGGGGGACAACAGTTGCCATGAAAAACCCCAGCTTTACGCTATAAAACTGGTATGTTAAACCCCTATTGCATGAATGATCTGACAAACGTTCATGAAATTTCCCCCCCCCTGGGGAAAAAGGTAAAAATAGGGAAAAAGTAAAAAAAAAAGTGAAAAAAAAGTAAAACAAAAACAAAAAAAAAAAATTAAAACAGTACATGCCCTTCCCTTTTCCCTTACGGGCAATTTTCCCCTTTTAAAAAAAAGCCCCCAAAAAAATAAAAAATAAAAAAAGTACCCATTTTTGGTACCCCGCCGCTTTTGCTTGGCAAACCCACCCTAAAAAATCTGTAAAGGTTAATTAACCCGGAACGGTGAACGGGGGTTAAAAAAACCCCCCAAAAAAAAGGAGTAAAAAGTAATAAAAAAACCTTTATAAAACCTCAAATTTAAGGGCCCAAATTAAAAAAACATTTTATCCCCCCAAAAAAAAAGTCCTTACAAGCTCTGTAAACCGGGAAAAATTTAAAAAATTTTGGGGTTTTATTACAAGACAGCGATGCATAAATAGGATTTTTACCAAAATTTAAAAACCCAACTTTTTTTTCAAAAAAATTGGGGGCTTTTAAAAAAATAAAATTTTTTAATAAAAAAATTTTTTTTTTGGGTATCACCTTAATCTTTCTAAAACCTCACAGATTTAAAGTTTAACTTGGGCACGGAAATTTGGCCCGGTGAATGCTATTAAAAATAAAAATAAAAAAAAAATGTTTGGAAATTCCCAGTTTTTTTCTTCCCCCCTCCCCTTCCAAAAAAAAACAGATTTAAAAGCAAATCATAAAGTTTGTCCCCCCCAAAATTTTAAACCAAAAAAAAAATTTTGTCAACTCTTTCCCCGCAAAAAAAAATTTCCCAAAACAGCCCCAAAAGAAAAAAAAAAAATTTTTATGGCTCTCGGGAACTGCGGTGATGAAAAAACGTTTTTTTTTCCTTTTCAAAAAAAATTTTGTTTTTTTTGTGTAAAAAAGGCAGTAAAACCCATTAAACAAATATACAAAATGTGGTATGGGCTGAAAATCTATTCAACCTCCCTGAGTAAAATTTACCCATGCCCATTTTATACCCCCACAGTGAAACCCCCTGTAAAAAATAAAAATAAAAAACACTCCGGGTTGCGTTTTTTGTAAAAAATGCTTCAAAAAAACCCCTTTAAAAAAAAATTGTTTCAAAGATCTTTGGGCCCCCCGTAATGGTATCAATAAAAAAAATCAACTCATCTCGAAAAAAAAAAAGCCCAAAACAGCTCCAAAACCCCAAAAATTAAAGGAAAAGCTATGGCTGTCGGGGAATACACAACTTAAAAATGCAACTTTTTATAAAACTCCCCCCTTTATTGTGTAAAAGTTTTTTAAAACAAAAAAAAACTATAAAAAATTATATCTTTGAAAATTGCCCCAACCCAAACCCCCCATGGGTAAAGTTACCCGTTTTTTAAACCCCCCGTTTTCTACTGTAAAAATTGAAGCCCAAAAACAATGGGGGAAAAAAATTTTTTTCCCCCCTTTTTTCCCGGGCCCCAATCCTAAAAAAAAAATACAGAAAAAAAAACCCCTTAGTTTCCCAAAAAAATTGCAAAATTTACACCCTTAGGTGAGATCCCTGGGGGGCGTTGAAATTCCAAAAAATGGGGGGCCCCTTTTGGGGAAAGGTTTCACCTTTTTTAGTACTTTCGGGGTTTTGGGAGAGGGCGAAATGTGGCCCCAAAAAATTATCTGGGGGCGCCAAAACCCCAAATAGAAACCCCCCTCCCTTTACCCCCTTTCCCAACCCCCCTCCCCAGTAACGCATTTTTACACCCCCCATGTGGGGGAAATCCCCAAACCCGGGAAGAAATTTGGGCGTAACAAAATTTTGGGGCTTTTTTTTAAAGGGTTCCTTTAAAAAAATTAAAAACATTTTTTCAGCTAAAATTCCCCAGCTTTTTTGGAAAAAATATATATATTTTTTTTTTAAAGAGCCGAACAAAAAAAAATTTTGTAAACCCCCACCTTTTGGGGGTTTTTCGTAAACCAACCCCTTTGGGATTTAAAAACCGAAAGGGGTGTAGTTTCCAATATTGGGTTTTTTTAAGGGGTATTATATTAATTTTTAAAAACCTTTTTAATTAGGGGTGCCCGGGCAAAACCTGAAATGGCCCAAAAATAAAATTGTAATTAAAAGAGGGCCCCAGGTCCCAAAAATTCCTTATTTGGGGTTTTGGGTTTTGACCCAACTAATGCAAAAAGGGGCCAATGTGGGAATATTTGAAAACGGCAGAAAAAGGGGAACTAATTAATTTCTTTTCCCCTGATCAATTTAAGATTCTTGTTAATAAGTATAAACATTAAAAATTTCTGCAAAAAAAGGGTAAAATTTTAAAAATTTCATTTCCCACTTTGTTTTTAAAATTCCTTTTAAAACACCAAAGGGGTTTAAATTTAAACTTTTTTCAAAAATTCGGTTTTTGAATATTTTAAAAGGGGGTGTAGTTTCTTAGATGTTTTTCATTTGGGGATATCTAAAAAATACAGGTCAAAATAAAAAAAAGTCTTTTTTGGGAAACTGGATCCGGTCCCTAAAAAAATTTGTATTTGAAAATTTTTCTTGAAAATTTAAAAGTACTACTAAATTTTATAAGCCCCCCTAATGTCGTAAAAAAAAAAAAAAAAAAAGACATTTAAAAAAATTTTGCCAAATTTCGGGTCAAATAGGTAAAATGTAGTTATAAACTATTTTGAGTGGAATAACTATCTTTCTTAAAAATTGCAGAAATTTTTGGGAAGTTTAAAATTTGGTAAATTTTTTCACGAAAATTTGATATTTTTCAAAAAATGAAAAATCTTTTTTTGGGCCAAAAAATTTCTTATATCTTTAAAGCACAATGTGTCCCCGGGGAAAAAAAAATTCTCTGAATCACATGGATATTTTAAAAAGTGTAAAAAAAGTTATTTCACATAAATGACCCCAATGACAGATTTAAAAAAAGGGGCTCTTGGTCAAAAGGGGCCCCAAAAAACGGGCCCCGGGGAAAGGGGTTAAGGGTAAAGACCCCATAAAAACCAGAGCCTTAGCAAACCCAATTTCCAAAAGCTCAGTTTAATTTGGCCAAGCACAAAAAGGAAAAAAAAGGCTGAGTTTGGGGGTTGGTTCTATGAGGTTTTATGGGTTTTTTGGGGGAAAAAAAAAAACGGGTTTAACTGCTTGACGGGTTTTCATACAAAACCCCAAAAAAAAATTTTGTCTTTAGGGACTTTTTTTCAATGAAGGTGTTTACCAATGAAATAAGTAGATGGGGTTTTTTGGGGGAAGATAGAAAAATCCCAAAGTTATGTGTAACTTTTTTTATTTGTTAAATGACAAACGAGGGGAGTGATTTGCATTTTTATTATTTTTTATTATCTTTTATATTTTTAAAACTTTTTTTTAACTTAACATTTAGTCAGTCATACCTTAATGAAAATGAAAGCAGCAGACGTAGCTCAACTAATTGCAGTCATACGAGCACCTGTACCTCCAGCATTGATCCCGCAGCCACGGACCGCACGGCAACCAGGTCCCTGGTCTTGGACTAATAGTAATCCAGCAAAACAGCACCTTATAGTCAGGATTATAACAACATAAATTATTTTTATAAAAATATCAATATTCTTGACGGGGCCCAATTAGCGAATTATTTTGATGAAAGGGGTTGTATGTGTTCCAAAACGCAATAAGACTATAGGAAGTGACATTTCTCCAAGTGATTTTTTAAGTAAAACATCGCCTAGTACATGGCTTACTTATAAAGGCTTTTTTGCCTGTGAAGGTAGATGTAAAATGTGTAAATATGCAATAAAGAAAAAACTTTTTAATACAAACACAGAATTAAGTAACGAAAACAAAATAGATAAATTTCTCAATTGCGATACGGATCATGTAGTATATGCAATTTGCTGCATAATTTGCGACAAATTGTATGTTGGAAGTAGTATCCGTAAATTAAAGACACGTATATCAGAACATCTAGCAGGCATTAAGAAGGAATAAACTTTTCAATCAGGAGCTGTCAGGAATTTTGTAGAAGTACATGCAGTCTTACTTGACGGTTTTCGCTATTTTGGTATTGAAAAGATATAACGCGCTATCTGTGGCGGTGACTGGCAGCGATTGGTGCGCCTCCGGGAAGCCTTTTGGATTCTGGAGCTGGATACCAGAGCGCCGTAAGGGTTAAATTACCGGAATGATTTAGCATACATTTATTAAGTCTAGTCTCTTTCAAAATTATCTCTGTATGCACGTACCTCCCCTTTTCGCTATTTTCATGTGTAAGGCCGCAGCTGGGGGAAGGGCTACAAGGGGGGTATATATCCCAGCCAGGTTCTGGGCATAGCGGGGAGTCCAGGACGCAGCCACCAAGATAAGCACCTTGTGAAGTGAAAGGGCCTTGATAAATAGATTTGACAGTACAAAAAAGTCGACCTATGTTTAATCCGTTAGTACGGCTACCGCCATTCCCCGGGTTTGGGCCCTTTCATTGGGATAAGCAAAGAGCAGGGGGGGGTGCTTATTTCCCAGGGGCTCCACGCCAGGTTTTTCCCTTTCCCTGAAATAAAAGGTAAAGCAGGTTAAAGAGCCCTGGGCTTTGGCTGTACCTCCCAGTCTCCCTTCGGGGCCCTGGGGTGTTCACAGGGGAAAAACCCTTTAAAAATTAAAGGAGCCTTTTTTACCCTGCCCTTTTTTTGGGTTTTTTTTCCTTTTTCCAGGGGCCTTTTTGGAAAGATTTCCTACTTTGGGGGTCGATCCCGGAAGCGGGGTGAAAAACCAAGCTCAAAACAGGGTGGGGATGCTATGGGCTTTTTTAAAGGGAGCCCGTTTTTTTAAAAGAGACAGGCAGACAAAAGGGGGTTTCCCAAATATATGTCGTGGGTTTAAAAGGGGGGGAAAACATTTCAACCAGGGGGGAACCCCCCAAAAGGGAAATGAGCTGGTGAAGAAAGTTTTTTACGGGCCCAAACCCCCAACCTCCAGCAAAAGGGCCCGGCAAGAAAAAACAAAAGGGGCCCACCCAGGGGGGACCGTGCGGGCTCAAGCGGGGAACCAAAACCGGCCTGTTGTTTTGAGACACCCCAGGCGGGCCCTTAAAGAACCAAAAGGTAAACCTGGCCTCCCAGACAGCAACCCCTCCGGGGTCCTGACACAAGCCCAAAGGGGGGGCAGCAGGTGGGCCCTCCATGCCCCGTCAAGTGGTGCTGCAAGTTTACGAAAAAAGCCCCCAGAGATGACGGGGAGGCGTTTTTCTCGGCACCTTCGAGGGGGTTCGCCGAGGAGAGAGCAGCTCCCCGTGGAAAAGGGCTGACTTTCCTGGCCCCCCTTTTTTTCTGGGGGACCCAACAAAAGGGCTTCCCTTCAACCTGAGAGCTGAAACCCCAAAGGGGGACTACACGGGGTTTAAAAGGGGAGATCCAAAACCCAAACTGGGGGTTTTCTCGGGCCCGGCCCGGGGCCCCCAGAGAGTTCACCCCCTGGGGCGCCAAAAAGGCTCGGTCCCCCAGATGTAGGGCCTCTCCCCCCTCACCACAAGTGGCCTGAAAGCCCGAACTCTTTACAGCTGTCCATTTTGACGGAGGGGGGCCCTGGGGGACCATTCCCCCCGGCCCCCTTTCCCGGGGGGGGGAACCGCGGTTTGTGGGGTACCGGCCCAAAAAAAAGCCGGGACAAAAATTGTCTCCATTGTGGGGTTTTAGTGCCACCGAGGGTTCCTCCAAGGCCCTGCTCCCCGGAGCGCAGGGGGTAAAAAACTGCCCCCTGTCCCAAAAGGGGGAAACCTAAGGGTCCTGGGGGGAAAAGGGGGACCCCGGCTGGGAAGAAGGGGGGAAAAGGTTTTCCAACCCCAAAGGGGCCCCGCTCTTGCCCAACCCCGGGGGGCCCCAAATCATCTGTGGAAAAATTGCAATGGACTGGCCCAAAAAGCCGCACAGTGTCCTACTTTTGGGGGAAACCCCCATGGACTAGGGTTTATACAGGCGTACGTCTTTTGTATCCCAAGGGCCCTTTTTAAACACCAGGGAAACATTGAGACGGGGGGGAAATCGGCGGGTATGCCCCAAATTTTAAAAATAAATGGACACACCGGGTAAATTTCCCTCGGGGACTCCGGAATTTTGGGGTAACCCTGGTGCAGGCCAGGCGGGTTTGGGGGCGCAGACCAACCCGGGGCCACCCCTAAAAGGGGGGGTGATCTTGTCGGGGGGACACTGGGGAAACTCCCCAAAACCGGGGGGGGGTCTGCCCTAAAAAGGCCCCCCCTGGGGGCCCCCCACACTTTTGAGGTGGCTGTGTTGCGGGCTTCCCCCAAACAGAAATTACATGGGTTTGGGGTTTTCCCCCTTGTTCGGGGATTTGGGGGGAAAAAATTAAAAAGTTTTGCCCCATACCCTGGGGTAAAGGGAATGTGTCTGCCCCCGGGCCCCAAAAGGAGCCCGATGGGTTTTTCCCTTTTTCTTTTCCGGGCTGGGGACCCCGAGGAAAAGCCCCTTTCTGAGCTAGAGTTTGCCCCCCTTTGCCAGTATCCGGGGGGAATTTTGGGCCCACGGAGCAGCTAAAGGGGACCCAAAACTTTGGAGAAAATCCCTTTGGAAAAGTGTAAAAGGTAATAGATGGGGGGCCCCGGGGAAACCAGGCGAGGGGTTTTGGGTTTACCCTATTTTTTTGGTCAAAAACCCAAATATTGCTGAAACGGGTAAAAAAGCCCCCAAACCCAAAGGGGTTTAGAGCTTGGTGGTCCCCCCGGTCACATTTTTCCCCCGGGTTTTGGGAGTTAAGCCCCACCCCCATGTTTTTGGGGGGAAAACTTAGGGGGGAAAAAGCCCCGGGGGAAAAAGATGGAGCGTTTTTTTTTACTGGCCGGGATTTTACGGGGCCCAATTGAGGAAAAATGCCAGTCCTCCCCAGATGTAAAAAAATTAAAAGCCCCTACCCCCCATTTTTCCGGAGTCCCCTAATCCCTCCCCAAAAAATAGGGCCCCCTTTGGGAGGGGCCCCCCGGGCCCATGGACCCGGGTTTGGGAAACCGCTCCCTAAGTGCCCCAGGCCCCCACCCACATCTTAGTGGTCTGGGCCCTTCGAAAACTCGAAAACCCAAAGGCCATTCCCCTTAGGAACACCTCCCCCAAAAGGAATAGTTTAAGGGAAATTTTCCAAAAATTTTTAACCCGCACGGGTACCCCCCCAAAAAAAAAGGAAAAGATACTAACAGCCCCAGGGCCCCCCCTTTCCCATGTTTTGGGTTTAAAAAAATTGGAAAATCTCCCGTCTAAAATAACATTAAACATTTCCGTCCCTCAGTATTCAACCCCAGACCGATGGTCTGGGGGAAAAGGATTTAATTAAACCCTAAAACGTTTGTCAAAGGGTGGTAATAAGGATGGGGGGTTTGGGGACCGTCTCTTACCCTACCTCATTTTCTGGTTAAGGGAAGTCCCGGGGCCCCTCCAAGGTTTTTTCCCCCTTCGAGCCCCCTGATGGTAACACCCCCGGGGGGGGGCTCCGGGGACATAGCCAAGGAGACCGGGGAACAGGGGGAAATACCCCTCATAGGAGTGCCTTGAGACATCGCTAAAATGCGGGAAACTGGTTTGGGCGGCCGCCCTACCCAAAAGTCCCGTGAAAACCCCTGCCCCGGGGGGCAAAAAAACCCAGGCCAGAGTATACAACAGGTGGGCAAGGGTCAGATGTTTCACCCGGGGCGACCGGGTACAAAGAAATTTGGAAACCCAGGGTTTCAAAGAAAAATTTTGGCGAAGGGGGCGGGGGCCCCCAAATAAATTCAAAGGGGATTCAGTGGGGGAAAAATTTTTAAGGTTTTCCGGGCCCGGGTAAAAGGGGAAACCCGAAAAATTTTACCATGCCCAACTTAATTAAGCCCGGGAAAGGCCCGTCAAAGTTGGGGGCCGGTCGGGAGAGCTTTGGGGTGCCCCAAAGGGAGGTTACCCCCGGGCCCGTATCTTGACCCATTGTCCGAAGCCCCAGCGGGGGGGAAACAGGGGTTTCCTACAAAGGGAATCAGCGGGTTTTTTCGGAACTGCCAGGAAGGGGGGACTGAAGTCATTTAAAATGACTTTGTCACAGAACCGGGCCAAAAGGAAAGTTTGAGGCCGTTTAGGGGGGCCTGAGGCCCAGAGGGCAACCCGATTGTTGAGGAATTTGGGAAAAGATGCTAAACTTGGGGTCATAGAAAGGTCCCAAAGGGGGTGGTCGGCCCTTATCCCTCATCCCAAAACCCTGATGGGGTTCCCGTTCCTGAAAAAGTTTTTCCCAAGCTCAATGAGCTATAAAAATTTTGGGATGCCCCCGATCCCAAACGGGGGGATGGGGTTGGGGTTGGCGGCAAAGGGACCTGAAAGGGTTTACTTTTACTACATTAGCCCTCCCAAAAGGGCTTTTGGGCAGGTGCCCCTCACAAAGGAAGCTAGGGGGGGAAAACTGTTTTTTTCCACCCCAGTGGACACTTTAATTTTTTTTGCCCTTTCCCCTTTTTCCTTTTACAAGGGGGGCTCCGGCCACATTCCAGAGGGTGATGGACGTCATCCTAAAAGCCTTTATAGAAAATAGGGTCGGCATTTTTTGGATGATGTGGTGGGATTTTTGTACGGAAATTGGGAAAACCACCCACCCAGAGTACAAAGGAACCGTTTAGATCCCAATAAGGGCGCGGGTTTTTAAATGCCAACCCTTTTAAAAAGTTGGCCCTGGGGGTAGAGGAGGCTCGCTATCTAGGCCTTTTGGGCATCGGGGAGGGGGGGTCAAACAAAACCCCAGAAAGGACCCAAAATTGAAGGGGAATTAGGAATTGGCCCCAACCGGTTTCCAAGAAGCAGGTAAGGGGTTTTCTTGGGATCGCAGGGTACTATTGGAGATTTTTTGCCCCAACTTTGCCTCCATATCAGCCCCCCCTTACAGATCTAACAAAAAAGGGGCCAAGTCCCCCTATGGGGAAGTGGAAAACCCGGGGGCCGAACTAGCTTTTAAAAATTGAAAGAGGTACTTTTGCATGAGACCAGTGCTCCCCTTTTCGCCCAAAAACCCCAAAAGGAAAATTTTTTGGGCCGGCCCAAAGCCTCTGAGGGGGATTTGGGCTGTCCTGTCACAGTTGGTTTTAGGGGAGAAGAACACCCGGGGGAGTGTAAACCTTTTGCCGAAAAATGTCGGCGGCCGAGAAAAAATTTGCCCCTAGTAGAGAAAAGAATGGGGGGGCCATTAATGGGGTTGAGGGGACGGGGTTTCTTACCCGATAAGGGGAACCCTTTTAAAAATTAAACACGGGGCCATTCACCCCTTTAAATGGGTGGCACAAAACAAAGGGAAAAAAGCAAAGGGGCCCGGTGGTTTCCCCGGCTCAAAAGGACCCTTTTAAAAATTTTCTGTAGAACTTTTCCCCGGGTTTCCCAAAAAGTTTTGGGGTGCATGGGCGGGGTGCATAACTTTTGGCAAAAGTGTCCGCCCCCTTGGGGGGCCGAGCAAGGGGGGGGGGAAAAAAACCGGGAAAATGTGGGGGTCTTTCGGGAGTTTATATCCCAGCCAGGTTCCTTTGGGAAAAATGTTGGGGGGGGCCCCCGGGGGCCATGCCAACCCAAAGAAAAAGCGCCTTGGTGGTGGGGTTTGGGAAAAAAAATTTTTTTGCAGTAAAAAATAGTCGCCTTTGGGTTTAACCGGTTTGTAAGGAAACCCCCCATTCCCCGGGTTTTGGGCCCTTTTATTGGGAGTAAGCAAAAAAAACCCGGGTGGGGTTTCTTAAAAACCCAAAAGGGCCCCCTTCCCCCGCCAGGTTTTTCCCGGCCCTGCATAAAAAGGTCGCAAAAGGGAAGCTGATGGGTCCGGCTGTAAACCCCCAGTCTACCTTCTGGGCTGGAGGGTTTTCACACTGGGAAAAAAAAACCCCCGTGTAAGGAAAAAAAAAAAAGGGGATAAATGGGGGGGAACTACACCATTGTTTGCAAAAGGGTCAGAGAAACAAGGTTTTTTTTTTTTGTTGTTGCTGTGCTTTTTTTTCCATTGGTTTTTGTTTGTATTTTAAATTTTAAAAAACCACGGGGCCCCAAAAACAGCCGGGTTTTTTTCCTGACCCCTTTGCCTTGGCTCAGGCCCGGAAAACTCAGCGGTTTTATCCCAGACTGTGCCCAAACTCACACTTGGTAGTCTTGCTTGTAGGGTTACCGTGAACAAAGGGGAATCTTTTCCCTTTAAACAAAGCGTTTTCTAAAGTTTTTGTTCCCCTCTGGAAACCTTTTTTTTACAATAAATTTTCTTCAATTTCCACCCAAATCCCCTGGATTTTCCTTTGCTGTTTTGCGGGTTTAAAAAATCCCCTAAAGGGCATCACCACGAAGGGGTGGGGGTTGTAGTTACCTTTTTTACTTTTTGTATTTAATGTAAAAGGTTTTTACAAAGAAGAGTAATTTTACATTTATAACGCGGTTTCCCCAGAGCTTTTTCAATATTATGACCTGCAGGTTTTTAAACCTTTTTGGGTTAAATATTTTTATCATTTTGAAAAAACAGAGCTGATTAGTCAGTGAAAGCAAACATGTAGGGATTATACACATGTAAAGCTGACCCCAAAAAACTGAAAACCACAGAGCGATATTTTGTTATTGTTGACAAACTTTTTTTTTTTTTTTTTTTTTTTTTTTTCCGGGTCAGGCATTATATATGTATTTTAATGTTTTTTATATAATGTTTGATGCCCGGTAAATATTATGATAATACTACAACCCGTCTGTGGTTATAAATTGGGTCAAACTTTGTGGTTTCCCGCATTTTATATCTCCCCACAGCTGATTTAAAAATTTTTCTGCAGACTGATTTCAGGGTCTGTGGGGCAGCACCAAATAAAGGGTTTAAACAGGGCCCGCAGTTAGATTAATTGGCCCCCCCGAAATTTTAAAAATTTTTAATTTAAAAGATAGGGATTTTTACCTACAAATATTTTCTGCCCGTCTCTGTGCTGTTTTTGGGGCCCCCCCCCCCCCCCCCCCCGCACACACTGGTTTAAAAGGTGGCCAGGACTTACTGCAGCTTAGCTCCTCCTCCTCCTCCTCCCCCACAGGAAGAAGCCCCAGCAGCAGCCAGCCCGAAGGGAAATAGGGAAGGGGGCTGGGGCCCGGGGGGTTGGGGGGACGGGATTTTTCAATGCTCCCCCCATCCCCCCAGTAGATCACAGGAGTCCGCAGTTGGGAGAAAATTTGAGAGGCTGGTAGTCCCCCCCATCGTTGGTTCTCAAAAGAGTCCAACAATTTCAGTGCTCTCCCAATGAATTTAAAGCGGGCTTGGGGGGATGAAAACAAAACGGGCAGAAAAGGGTTTTTCCCGGGCCAAAGATTTCCCACAAATAAAACTGCCTAACAATGCCTCTGCCAAAATTTATATCTGAGTAACTGAAGTTCCCCACAATAACAACCTCACTGTGATTAGCTGCTCTATATTAGTAGTTTTATCTGATTTGTAATACACAAACACTGAATACGGTGACGTACACTGAAGGTAGTCGCCGAAAAGGATTCCAAAGTCCGGGGATGGATAAACGAAATTTTTATTAAATTTCTTCAGTAAAAAGGCTGGCAAGCACTAGGCAAAGGACCCCGAATGGTAATAGACAGACCTTTTTGAGAAAAAACTTTGATCATGCGTCTGTCTATTTCCCATGTCGGGGGGGTCTGTTGCCTAGTGCTTGCCAGCCTTTTACAAAGTTTCAATAATTTTTTTTTCACACCCCGGACTTTGGAATCCTTTCCCGGGCGACTACTTTGCAGTGACGTCCCCGGTATTCAGGGTTTGTGTTTGCTTGCCCGGGCCAGGGTTTGGCCCGGTTGGAGTAAGGAACGAAGCGGGGCCCGCGATTCCTTAGGACTTTGCCAATTCAGGTGAGCCTGCATCTCTTGCTTTGCACTATTGCTTTTTGTTATTTATCTGAGTAGTTGATCTTCCATGGATTTTGTTATATTTGGTGGCTTACAACAGACCCCTAAGAGAATTGTATTATTGTTTTTACCTCCATGTGTTTCTATCCATAATGCCATATATTTATACTCTGTATCTAAATCTAGCCCTCTCCCTTTGTGATTTTTGTGATTTTTTTTTTTCTAAAAAAACAACATGTAAGTTAATGAAAGTAAAAGCACTCGTGTCTTCTAAATGACACTCTAGGAACTTACATGATATCATGGAGAATTTGAAAGCATCAGTTCTGGCAGCATCAAACAGATGCCTCCTCATATGGACTTGAGAGGATCTGTCATGCACCCAACATACTAAATGTGACAGATCACAGATTACTACCACTGGAAGTACGGTCTAGCATACTTGGAGCCCTACAGGAAACACATCTAAATCCAGTTTGCAACAATTCTTGTAATTCATTAGTTACATATAGTTTTGGTACAGTTGAAACCATAAGTTTACATACACTATAAAAGACAGATATGCATGTTTTTCTCATTATCTGTCATGAAATCATAATAAACCTTACCCATTTTAGGTCAATTAGGATTACCAAAATTATATTTGCCAAATGCCAGAATAATGAGAGAGAGAACTTTGTTAAGGCATTTTTATTACTTTCTGCAAAGTCAAAAGTTTACATACATTTCATAAGTATTTGGTTGCATTACCCTTAAATTGTATGACTTGGGTCAAACGTTTTTGATATCCTTCCACAAGCTTCTCACAACACTTGGTAGGAATTTTTAGCCCATTCCTCCTGACAGAACTGGTGTACCTGAGCCATGTTTGTAGGTCGCCTTGCTCACACCTGCCTTTTCAGCTTTGCCCATAAATTTCCAATAGGATTGAGATCAAGGCTTGGTTATCTTTAAGCCAAAACATTGACTTGGTTATCTTTAAGCCACTTTGTAACCAGTTTGGCAGTATGCTTCGGGTCATTGTCTATTTGGAAGACCCATTTCCACCCAACCAAAGATGTAGGTCTTTTTTCCTGTGTGCATTTGCAAACATTAATCTGGCTTTTATATGTTTCTTTTGGAGTAATGGCTTCTTTCTGGCAGAGTGGCCTTTCAGCCCATGTTGATACAGTACTCGTTTCACTATGGATAATGACACAATCTTACCAGCTTTTGCCAGCATCTTCACAAGGTTTTTTATTTTTGTTCTTGGGTTGATATGCACATGTCCGACCAAAGCACGTTCATCTCTGAGACACAGAACCGTCTCCTTCATGAACTTTATGATCACTGGACTTTCCCATCTTGTTTGTACTTGCATAAAATTGTTTGTACAAGATGAACGAGGCACATGCAGGTATCTGAAAACTGAACCCAAGGATGATCCAGACTTGTGCAAGTCCACAATTCTATTCCTGATATATTGGCTGATTTCTTTAGACTTTCCAAATGATGTTACACACAGAAGCAGTGTGTTTCTGGTGTGCTTGAAAAATACATCCACCGGTGTGTCTCTAATTAACTCAGATGTTGTCAATAAATAAGAAGCTTTCAAAGACATGACATCATCAAATGGGCTGTCCCAACTTGTTTATAGGCATAGTAATTCTAATGTATGTAAACTTTTGACTTTGCAAAAAGTAATAAAAATGCCTTAATTCTCTCACTCATTATTCTGGCATTCGGCAAATACTAATAATTTCGGTAATCCTAATTGACCTAAAACAGGTAAGGTTTATTCTGACTTCATGTCAGAAAGTGAAAAAAACTTGTATATGTGTCTTTTTATATAGTGTATGTCAGCTTCTGTTTTCAGCTGTGTGTATATATACATACACATGGACATTAGAAGTTATTCAGGTATATATATAATATATATATATATATATATATATATATATATATATAGTATATATATATATATATATATATATATATTATATAATTTTAACATGTCACCAATTTTCTAAGTAAATATATTTTTAAACGTGCTGTTGACATGAAATTCTCACTAGATGTCTGTAACAATCCATCCACTTCACATAGACAAAGCAGGTAAAGTAATCAAACCATAAATGTTCATAAATTGAGTTATGGGTAATAATGAGAAACAGGACACAGGAAAAAAGTATTAAACACGCATACTGAAATGTATTTAATACTTGGTACAAAAGCCTTTGTTGGTGACAACAGCTTCAAGACTCCTGAGTGGAGAAACTAGTTGCATGCATCACTCAGGTGGGATTTTGGCTCATTCTTCCACACACAAATACTCTTCAAATCCTGAATTTTCGGTGTGCTCCTTCTATGCACTCTGAGCTTTAGTTCCTTCCATAGATTCTCTATTGGATTCAGGTCAGGCAGGGCCATTATAGCAGCTTTATTTTCTTTCTCTGAAACCAAATGAGAGTTTTCTTGGCTGTGTATCTGGGATCATTGTCTTGCTGGTCCTGCTGGTAGATGGCAGCAGATTTTTGTCAAGAATGTCTTGGTACGTGTGTCCATTCATCCTTCCTTCAATTATATGAAGTTTGCCAGTGCCATATGCTGAAAAACAGCACCATACTATGATGTTCTCACCTTCAAACTTCACTGTTGATATGGTATTTCTAGGTTTGCACGTGCTGCACCCATTCTCTGGAACATCCTACCACGTACCATCGGGCCCACAATCCCGCCTTCGCAGTTTTAAGAGTGCCCTGAAAAAACATCTTCTCAGGCAGGCTACCAAAACCATAATTGTTAACCCCACCTTCTATCACACACATTTGTCACCCCCTACATTTGGGCACTCACAGGCACTTTATCTGTATATAGATGTACAGTCATGGTGGCAGGTTCACCAAATTTTTATGTAACCTCCCCATATTTATAAAGCAGGGCGGGGGCCATTGTCAATTTAGCACATCTCCCCCTTGGTTACCCCCAGGCACCCTCGTCGAGTGTAAGCTCTTGCGAGCAGGGCCCTCACACCTTGTGTCTCACCTGTAAGTAGCTTTCACTGTGTAATGTCTGTCTTTTGTCTGTAATTATACCCTCTACATTGTAAAGTGCTGCGAAATATGTTGGCCCTATATAAATAAAGATTATTATTAGGGTGAAATGCAGTTTCTTTTGGCCTCCAAACATGATGTGTATTATGCAGGGGAGTAACTAGAGAAGCCTGGGCCCCAAAGCAAACTTTTGGATGGGGCCCCCTCCCTCCTCTCCCCCTTCGCCCACCTCCCTGACCACGAACATTTACCAGAACATGCAGTTAGATAATGTAGATAATACAAGGGGCAAATACCTCACCATGCTTCTCACTATCATACTGCTACCAAACAAATCCACTATACCAAAACCAAAATTACCAACAACACTACTATAGATGGACCTGAAGACGACCACAAATTACCACCATATAGTGACTAAATAATATCCCTACTCTACTATGATCAGTATTCAAAGACCAATATTACCGCCATATAGTGACCATATAGTGGTATATACTACTGTACACAGGCTCTGCAGACTGTATATAACCACCATATAGTGACCATATAGTGGTAGACACCGGTGTACACAGACTCTGGAGACATATGTGATTGAAGTGTAGTTACATCCTGTGACTCACAGGTGACGTTTCTCTGACGAGTCGTTGACTTCCCCTTTTGTTCTGCATTCGGTCCAGACCGCCATGATGACGTCTCCCGGCCACTTGTCCCTGGAGTTTTAGACACAAATATCTTAGAATCCTCACTTTCCGAGCACCTCACTCCTCTACCCCATGGCTAATTTGGGGGTCCATTTAAGGCAGGGGCAGGGTTTAGATAGGTATATGGGGACCGAGAAAGGGCCAGGTTTAGGTAGGCAAAATAGGGTCCTCATAAAGACAGGCAGGGTTTAGGTAGAGTCAGAGGGCCATAGTACACAGCCGAGTTGAGGTAGACTATAGGGCCCCATATAGACTAGGCAGGCAGGGTTTGGGGCCAGTTAAGGTAGGAAGGCAGTGTTTATGTAGATATTAGGGGCCCAATATATGTTAGGCAGGCAGGCTTGGGTAGGCTATAGGGGGGATATATATAGGCATGGCAGGGCATAGGGTAGGCTATAGGGGCTATATATAGGCAGGCAGGGCTTTGGGGGAGGCTATAAATAGTCAGGCAGGGTTTTGGGGGCTATAGGGGCTATATATAGGCAGACAGGGCTATAGGGGCTATATATATATATATATATATATATATAGGTAGGCAGGACTTTGGGGAGGCTATAAATAGGCAGGCAGGGCTTTGGGGGCTATATATAGGCAGACAGGGCTATATATATATAGGGTGGCAGGACTTTGGGGGGCTATAGGGGCCAATATATAGGCAGGCAGGGCTATATAGGGGCAAGATATAGGCAGACAGGGCTATTAGGGTCCAATATATTAGGCAACAGGGTAGAGGGGCTAGATTAGGTAGGTAGGTCTTTGGGGGGCTATAGGGGGCCAATATATAGGCAGGCAGGGGGCTATAGGAATCATTTATTTAGGCAGTACAGGGCTAGAGGGGCTAGATATGGGTAGGTAGGTTCTTTGGGGGCTATAGGGGGCACAATTCTATAGGCAGGCAGGGCTATAGGGGCTAGATATAGGCAGACAGGGCTATAGGGGTCAATATATAGGCATACAGGGCTATAGGGGCCTGATATAGGCAGACAGGGCTATAGGGATCAATATAAAGGCAGAGAGGGCTAGAGGGGCTAGATATAGGTAGGTAGGTCTTTGTGGGGCTATAGGGGCCAATATATAGGCAGGCAGGGCTATAGGGGCTATATATAGGCAGACAAGGTTATATGCGTCCATATATAGGCAGACAGGGCTATAGGGGCTAGATATAGGCAGGCAGGGCTAAAGGGGCCAATATATAGGCAGGCAGGGCTATAGGGGCCAATATATAGGCAGGCAGGGCTATAGGGGCCAATATATAGGCAGGCAGGGCTATAGGGACTAATAAATAGGCAGGCAGGGGGCTTCATTAATATGAAAAAAATAAGAAATCACTTACTCACTGTCACGTTTACTGGCCGCAAAGCCAGTAATAAGCCCTGGTACAAAGAGGATCCTCAGGGCCACCACAGTGGGAGAGATGGCAGTAAATCTCGTGCGCGGGAAGCCGAAGTGCAGGACACAGGTGACGGAATAAACGGATGCAGTAGCTGTTTAATGGAAGCACCAGTCCCAGGTTGTGATAACAAGATTAATACGCAGGAAGATAGCTGACTGGTGCTGCGACAGGGAGTTCAGCGGGTATAAGGTGCGCTGGACAGCCGGAGTTTAATGCAGCGTGAGTGGACAGAAGCTTAGCAGACACTCTGGAAACCAGGGGGTTCTTAACAACGGCAGCAGCTTAGAAGCAGAGGTCTAGCTCTAATGAAAAGAAGACAACGAACTGACCAGAGTCCAGGGGAGGAAGTCTTATGAAGGAAAGGGTTCAGAGGTCACAGACAGGAAGCAGGAGCACTGGTGAGTATAAATCCCGTAGGCTGGCCGCGCGCGCGTCCCTGTGGGGGCTGCGCACACACGTGGGGAAGCCACAGTGGACAGCCACGCCATGTGAAGCAGGACCAGGTGAGATAACGCTGGAGCAGAGCAGGGTTGTGAGAGCATCTGACACTGCCGCTGTAAGCTACGCACAGGAAGCCACAGCGGACCACAGACACACCCACAGGACACAGGGGCACGGACACGACCGGGTTCTAAAGCATGGGGCCCTGCGCGATCCATGACAGTACCCCCCCTTAAGCCCTCCCCTCCGGGCTAACAAGGTGCCCCAAAACGGCTAGGGGGTAGGTAACAACTCCTCCTTGGTATCCCAGGAACTGTCTCAGAAGGAGGGTGTGTCCAGAGAGTCCTGGATTACTTCTTTAACTTGGGGGGCAGAAGCAGACTCAGTAGACAGGGGGAGAGGTGGTTGGGAAACAGATGTCTTTACAGACCAGGAGCTCTTTTTGTGCTTGAGGGTCCTCTTCAGGCAGCACAGCAGAAATGGGCAAGGTAACGGGTGAGCGAGACTGCATAGGATGGGCAGGCTTCAGGCAGCGAGAATGACATGGCTCGCCCCACTGGAGAACTTCACCTGTTTTCAAATACAGAGATGGATTGTGCGCTTTGTGGGAACCACTGCTAGGCCAAGCAGGACGAAGCAGAAGCATTAGGCATAAGTAGAAACAAGATGTCCTCTTGGTGAGGAGCTCTCCAGTTCCGCAGAGACAGAGGTTTGGTTACGGTTAATAGCGCACTGGTTCTTTCGGAAGATTCCCCGTTGCATGGAGGAGAAAAGCATCGGTTTATCCAGACAGGAGACAGGAAGGCAATACTTGTCAAGCACGACGGGTGGAAAAAGTTCTCACACGAACCAGAGTCACAACAAAGCAAGAACTTGGATTTTAGTACTGGAACCATAAACAGAGAGTGACGGGGTGGTCGGAGTGGAGCAGAGGCATCTTTATTCAGGGACGCGTCCAACCCACAAACACCATGGAATGGAAGGTTTTCCGGGGCGCAGCAGGGCGGACTGGGCTGTTCTTTAGGTGTGCTTGGGCACTGCCAACGTATATAGACACAGGGTTTCAGGACTGCGCCGGCGTTGTGCGTTCCTCCAGCTTAGAATGGGCGTGATTACACCTCCATAGGAACATCCTTGTGGATACGCAGAGTGCCTGGTTTAGGTTATAGATTGGGGGTGCAGGTTACACTGGCGAAGGCGAAGCGGGGAAGGGCGGTTGAATGCTGGCGAGGAGCTCCAGCTCTAATTTTCAAGAAAAACGTTATGTCGATTTTTCGTAAGCTAGAGCAATGAGATCGTCCTGGTTACTTGGTAGGTAGACCAGCCAGTTATCCTTGATGCGGCCCAGCGAGGCCCCCCAGAGGCTTGCAACCAGGGCCTCGTTGTTCCAAGCGAGTTCCGAAGCCAGGGTACGAAACCGGATGGCATACTGGCCCACAGAAGATTCGCCTTGGCAGGAACTTAACAGAGCAGATGCCGTGGAGGTATTGCGACCAGGTTGTTCAAAAAATTTTCCGGAAGGCGGACCAGAAATTCTTGGATGTCCCCCTGTCCGCGGATCCCCTCTCTCCCTGAAGGCTGAGGCCCAGGGCCAAGGCTTCACCTGTGTGCAGGCTGATGATAAATGCCACCTTGGCTCTATCGGATGAAGAAACTGGGGTCTTGCCAGGACCTCAAAGTGTATGGTACACTGATTGATGAATCCGCGACATGTATGGGGGTCTCCGTCGTAACGAGCAGGCAGAGGCAAATGCAGGCTGGGACCGAACATGGCAGTAGGAGGCGGAGATACTGCAGGTAGCGGAGCTGGCGTAGGTACTGTGACAGATGCAACTTCATTCCAGACGTGCGGTTAACTGTCTGTAGCTTTGGAAGAGTTGTCTCCAGGTATGCGTCATGCCAAGATGGTTGATAAACAGCCACTAGGTCAGGTTAGGAGTCACTCCGGCGGGATCCATTTTTAGTATGGTCAGTTCATACTGTCACATTTACTGGCTGCAAAGCCGAGTAACGCCCTGTACAGGGGAACCTCAGAGCGCTCCACACCGAGGGCAGACATGGCAGTAATCGCGGCGGGTAGCCGAAGTGCAGGACACAAGGGACGGGAATAAAGGATGCAGTAGCTGTTTAATGTAAGCACAGTCCCAGGGTGTGATAAACAGATTAATATAGCTGGGAATAGCTGGACTGGTGCTGCGACAGGAGTTCAAACAGCGTATAAGGTGCGTTGGACAGCGCCGAGTAATGAAGACGTTTAGACAGAAGCTTACCAGGGACATCTGGAAACCGGGGGGTAACAGGCAGCAGGCTTAGCTGAGAGGTCTAGCTCTAATGAAGAAACACCAACAAAACTAACCCAGAGTCCAAGGAGGAGCTTCCTTATGAAGGTGAAAGGGGTCAGAGGTCAGAGCAGGAAGCAGGACACTGTGTGTATAAATGTCCGCCAGGCTGGCGCGGGCTCGCCTATGGGGTCACACCACGCTGGGGAAGCCACAGTGGACGGAATGCAGGAAGCAGGACCAGGTGAGTAACCTGACAAAAGCAGGTTTTTAGAGCAATCTGACACTGCCGTTGGGTCCGCACAGGAAAGCCACAGGGGGACCCCAAAGGGGGGCACGGACACGACCGCGGGGTCTAAAGCTGGGCCCTGGGCAAATCCGGGGACACCCACTGTCTCTCACTCCCTCGGTGTGACCCCCGGGGCCCCGGGCCGGCCAGTCTGTGCTCAGCGCGGGCCCCGGCGATGTTTACGTCATCGCGAGCCCCGTCAGCACTGTGGGCGGCGGGGCTGTTTAGCAGGGGGGGCCGTCTGCCTGCAAATCCCGGCCGTTCTGCCTTTGGAGTGTCGAGCCGGGGGCCCCCGGGCGTTCGGGGTAGGAAGGGCCCCGGGCCCCAAGCTCCGCGTCCACCGGCAATGACTATTAGATCACTGCCGGCAGGCGCAGGAGAAAAATATGGGGGCAGACATGTTAGCTGCTGCCGGGCCCTCTAAGAGCACAGGCCCCGGGGCAGCTGCTTTTCGGTATTAGGGGGCCCCTGGTATTACGGCATCCAAAGAGCTGCATGCACAGAAAGGGGATCAAGGCACATGTGCTAGAATGTGCTCTCCTGTGATTCCAACCAGGGGGAGAAACAGATACCAGCCACAACTAATGCCGGTGAAGAGTGCAGGACCCGACCCTGGGGAGTGAGAAAATACACTATAAAGGCAGAAGATAAGGAACTGCTGCCAAACGATACAATTTGGAAAATAGAAAGTTTTTTATTTTTACGGTTCTCTTTTATTTAACTATAAACTTCATAGTGAGAAAATCTCTCTAAGTCCAGACTAAGCATATGGGCCCTTTTTAAAATTAAAGTTTTAACCCAAAATTTTTCCCCCATAACTATAAAACGTCGTTCAAGTCATCCTGCTCTATACAATGATGATGGCATATTAGACTCCTTTTTTGACATGACAAGTTCTCCTTTAAGGAAATAATGATTTATCTTTAACGCTATGAATTACTTGTGTCAATTATATGCACAAAATTTTGCTTACTATCGGTAGTTTTATGTACTGACTTAGCATAACAGACTTCAGGACAGAGTTCCTGTGGTCTCCCCTCTTCTTATCACCGACCTTATTAAAATTTAAGGCTGGACATATAAAATAATTGAAAAAATCTTTACTTTGTAGAAAAAACGTATGATGCATGCACATAGGACATTTCAAACCAACACGCACCTTATTATCAAAATAAACAACATGTATAGCAAGTCAGTACTTATCTTTAATGCATAGCTTTTCTTAAATGCATAGTCCAATAATTAAAGAGCTGACACAAAGTGAGCACATAGCTCCTGCTGCCGTCCGGCAGCTGCGACGTTTCGGAAATAACTTTTTCCTTTCTCAAGCATGCACACTAGACGATCATGCTCTCTTTTAAGCACACTTGCATCAAATAGGTGAGTAACAATATACAACAATATACCATACAAATTACATAAGATCTATAACTAACTTAACCTTACCAAAATATATATATTATAACAAACACATATATTATTACAAATACAACATATCATACATGGGCATTAGAAGTTATTCAGGTATGCCTTGTATTTGTAATAATATATGTGTTTGTTATAATATATACATTTTGCATGTTTTCTGCGCTGTCTGAACACGGTCTGATTCTGTTCTGACTGGGTTTGATTGATAGCTTTACCACACCCATCTGGTTCTCTGTGAGCTCTAGGGCAGGGCTGCAGATCGATCTGCCTTATTGGTGAGTGACAGCTGCTTGCACCATTCACCTATCTTGCCTGTTTGTTTTCACTCTGTGTGGTCTGGGTGTCAGAGGGCTGGACCAAACATGGCCTGAACCAGGACTCTGACATCCCCAAAATAAACCACTTCTGTTCAGCTGCATTGCCGGTTATAGCCTTTGCTTGAGTTGGTGCGCTTGGTACATGTTTTGGTTCTCTTAGTATTCAGACTTTATGCCTGCCTCTCTGACATACGTTTATTGCCTGCTGCTTTTGTACATTCTCTGCTGTCTCTGGTTATTACCTATTTTTGTCTGACTTCTTAGGGTCGGGTTGTCATGCAGGCAGGGACAACTTTGGGAGAGTAAGGTGCACTGTCTGCCTGTCCCTATTTGTGTATCCTCTGTGGGGGTCGTTACCATTATAACTGGCCGTAATACTGTTTTTTTTTTTTTTTTCTCCGGACATCCGGATTAGTATGGACCATATTTTGCAGCTCACAATTCGACTGGAGGGACTGGTTAATTTAGTGTCTGACCTGGATATACAGGTATGTTTCCTCACTCGGCTGCAAGCTTCTATTCCCCCTTTGATGTTACCTACCCCACAACCAGTTGCCATCAGAGAGCCTGATATGCTTCTCCTGGACCATTTTTCAGGGGACCAATAAAAGTTTGACACTTTTTGGGAGTCATGTCGACTTTATTTTAGGATCAAGCTACTTGCTTCTAAAGGCCCAAATGGTGGGCATAATGGTGTCCCTTTTCCTGTGGGATCCCCAAAAATGGACTCTCAAACTTTCACCCACTGCACCAGAGTAGAATTCTTTGGATCTGTTGTTTCAGTCCCTAAAGCTCATTTATTCTGAACCTGATCACACATCACTTGTGGACATTCAGCTCTTGGTTTTATGCCAAGGTATAAAAGCGTCTGAGAACTACTGCACTGAGTTCCGCAAGTGATGTGTAACTGCTGGATGGTGTGACCCAGCATTAAAGGCCCTGTTCAAACAGGGCCTATCTGATGCCATCAAAGATGTCTTTGTCAGCCACCCTAACCCCAGTACTTAGAACAAGCCATGGCTCTTGTGGTCTGCATTGACAGTAGGCTCTGAGAGAGGGGAAAGGATAAGCTAGGACCTGACCATCCTCCTCTGTCTTTAATACCTTTTTCTTTCTCCACTACACAATCTATCTCTTTCCCTTCCACTGTGGAAGAGGAGCTGATGCAACTTGGAGTCATGGATGGTAAAACCAGGAGGGAATACCACATGAGAAATGCCCTCTGTCTGAACTGTGGTAAATCTGGTGATTTTCTTCGGAACTGCCCCACCAAACCCAAGTTCCAGCACAGAAATCGATGGGGCCTGATTGGTGAGTGACAGCTGCCAGCACCACTCAACTTTCTTGCCTGTTTTTCTGGACTCTGGGTGGTCTAGGTGTCAGAGTCAGATCAATCACGGCCTGGACCAGGACTCTGACATCCCTTAAGAAGATCACTTCTGCTCAGCTGCATTGCCGGTTATAGCCTTTGCTCATACTGGTGCGCGTGGTATACGTTTTGGTTTTCTTGGTATTGTGATTTTGTGTCCGCCTCTTTGACATAAATTTATTGCCTGCCACTTATCTTTATTTTTTGGGC
>JAODAL010019901.1:0-70830 GCA_025379985.1 Phyllomedusa bahiana | reverse complement strand
TTGGTTAATCAAATACTTTTCCCATATTGAAGGGAACCAATTGAGCTTCTCGGTTCCTTAATGTGGTCCCTGTGGTTCCTGTTATATGTGCACTATATCTGCTCAGAATGCCTTTGTTGTACTGTCTACTGACTGACCCGGATCAAAGCATTATCTATCAATACCGCCCCCCCCCCTTTTTTTTTTTCTTCTGCCCTACCCTTTCTCCTCTTTCCTCCACTTTCCCTACCTAATCCGGGTTGGTCAGGGGCGCTTATTTGAGTAACCAAAATGTCCCGGGGAGCGGTGCGTAGTTTATATTACAGCTCTTCCTTTTTAGGTACTTGCACCTCCCCCGTACTTGGGCCTTTTTGTGTTTTGTCAAATGGCCCTCCAGCTATATGTCTGCAAAACTTAATGTTTGGCCTCTTACGTTAGGCCTGTGTTTCTTTTGATATAGTCTCTGTTTCTAGTTTTCAAGTGTTTTTTCGGAAAAGCTCAGCCGGTAAGACGCTTCTCCACTTCGGGGGATCTGTTTAAAGTGTCTATTTTCATTTTGCCACATGGATAAGGTCCGGGTGACTTCCCTTAATGTAAAGGAATTCAATTCCACCGAAAAACGTTCAAAAATTCTGTTCCACTTACACAAACAGAAATCTCAGATTGTTTGCCTTCAGGAAACCCACCTGCTCTCTTCCCATATACAGTCTTATCGGAATCGATACTTCCCTGCCTGGTGCCATAACAGTAGCTCATGGGCAAAGGTGAAAGGGTTGCCTTTTTTCTATCACAGGTCCCTGCCACTCACAGTCAAAAGACATTTTTTAAAGATGAAGATGCTGGGTCTCTCTTTGTTAAATTTACCCTACAGGGCAAATGTACACTTTAGCAAATATCTATGCGCCTAACACGGGGCAAATCTCGTTCCTCACTAAAACTCTGGACAGCCTCACCTGTTTTGCCCAGGGACAGATTATCCTTTGTGGAGACCTAAATTTGGCTCTTAACCCTTTATTAGACACATCTACGGGCCACTCGGCGGTTTCTTTTAACACGCATAATAAAGTTTAAAAAAATTTCTCCATGATATGCAACTGACGAGTCTGGAGGATTTTGCACTCCAGAGATCGAGACATATACCTTCTATTCTCCCCTACATAGTCCTACTCCAGGATTGATTATATCCTAACCCCGCAACACTCTCTTTTGCGTTATGTAGTCTCTGCCTCAATAGGGAACATAGAGCACTCGGATCACGCTCCAATCCATTGTGATCTTGCTCTCCCGAAATACCATCGCTCGGAGTTTGCGTGGAGATTAAATTAGTCACTGTTGTCAGACTCCCTGTGCCTCTCTGAACTGCAAAAGGCTGTTGATGACTTCGCCTCGGTGCATGTTTTAGACACCACCTCTCCTCAAACCCAGTGGGAGGCGCTGAAATGTGTCCTGAGAGGAGTCCTCATAAAACATGGAACTCGCCTCAAGAAGGCAGCTTCTTATAAACTCCAGTCCCTATTGACGCAGCTAGACTCACAGGAACGGATCCATAAGGCATCGGGCTTGGAGTCGGATCTTAGAGCTCTCAATCATACTAGACATGAGATTCTCCAGTTAATGGAGAACAGACATAAGAGGTATAGACAGCTATGCTCTAGTTCTTTTTATGTCTGGAGTAACAAACCAGGTAAATTCCTGGCCCGAGCGCTCAGGGACAAAAGGGCGTCATTATTTATCCCTCTCATTAAAGACCCTGGAGGGCGAACAGCACATTTGACGGAGGAGATCCTAAAGATCTTCCATAAATACTATTCCTCACTTTATAACCTGCCAACTCCACAAACCAACCCTACGAATTTACAATCTTATTTGGCAGGGACGGCCCTTCCGCGTCTACCTGCTCAGTCTCTCCCTTCCCTGGAGGAACCCTTCACTATACAGGAGCTACAGGGGGCTATATCCTCGCTGGCCTCTGGTAAGAGCCCAGGTCCAGATGGCTATACTGCATTATTCTACAAGACATTGAAGGAGGAGTTAACACCACCCCTCCTGGCTGCCTTTAACGCTGCCTCCTTCACCTCCCCATTCGATCCTGCCTTTCTAAGGGCTCATATTGTCGTTGTTCCTAAAGAAGGCAAAGACCCCTCGCAATGCCAAAATTATCGTCCTATTTCGCTAATCAACACAGATGCTAAAATATGTGAAAATGCTTGCAGCCCGTCTTAATCCCCTGCTTGGATCTATTATTCATCTGGATCAGGTGGGCTTCACCCCCTCCAGGGAGACGAGAGACAATACTCTGAAAACATTTTCCTTGCTTCACCATGTCCACTCGCAAAAAACACCATGTCTTTTTTTGTCTTTAGATGCTGAAAAGGCATTCGATAGGGTGGCATGGCCTTTCTTACGAGGAGTCTTAGAGTCCCTGGGCCTCGGTCCGGTGATGTGTGAGAGAGTTATGGCATTATAGTCATCGCCCCAAGCTAAATTGCGGATCAATGGTTCTCTTTCTGATCCTTTGGCTATCGGTAATGGCACCAGGCAGGGATGCCCACTTTCCCCTATTTTATACATATTGGTGATGGAATATTTGATGCGGGCGATAAGTCATGATCCACACATTCAGGGGATCCGGACGGGTGGTCTTCACATCAAGTGTTCGGCTTATGCAGATGATTTTACCGCGTACTGATGACCCAATTGACTCCCCCACCCCCCCACCACCCCCCCCCCCTTCCGGCCACAATGCGGGTGCTAGTGAATATGATGATGAATTTAGCAACCATAAAGTCAATCTTACAAAGAGCTCGGTACTACCGTTTTACATTTCTAAGGACCTCTGTCCAGCTAAAGTCCTCCTTCCCGTTATTCATGGGGAGTGATCATCTTTTAGGTATTTAGGAGTTCAGTCCCTTCTGACCCAAGACAGATCTTTGATCTAAATTTCAGCCCACTGTTATTTAAGATAAAACAGGATCTCTTGAAATGAGACAGAAGGGACTTTTCATGGATAGGACGAGTCTACACATTCTCAAATGAATTTTTTACCAAGGCTTTTATACCTCTTCCAGGCAATCCCCATTCTACTACCGAAATCCTTTTTTGAGGATTTAAGTAGGGCTACCTCCCGATTCGTCTGGGCACAAGGCCATCCGAGAATAGCGGAATCTACTCTATCGAGACCGAAATCGAAGGGAGGTTTACGCGCTGGATTTTGGGCTTATTTTCTTGCAGCAGTGCGTGCGAACACTGAGATGCCTTTAGTGCGACAAGCCCCCAAGCTTTGGGACTTGTTTGAGTCTCATTTATACAAAGGCCCCATCGGGCCTTGCATGGCTCCACCCTCATGTGCCGAAATGTATGCTTCCCTATGCTCCTTAGTTGCACGTATAGCGGTAGTGGTTGCGCGGATTATGCCTCAAGGATGAAGCTTACCCCTTAGGAGGCCTTGCACCCCGTTAATGGGTAAGCTGTAGTCCCTGAATCCTTGACATCGGCTATGGCCAACTGGTTGGGAGTATGCACCCCCCTTTCGACCATCGACCGGTTTACGTCCTCTACAGCCCTGAAGGAATACGGAGAATTATTAGATGAAGTGGGTTGTTCGAATTTCTCGAGGCTGCACTATTATCAGCTTCGCAGTTTACATACAGAATGGAAACGATCCATAGATATCCATAGAGCCCCCATGGATTTCGAGACATGGTGCCTAGGTAAACGCACAGTACGACGAGCCCTTTCGGGATTATATAAGTTACTAACGGCTATTCAGGTGGAGGACAAACTCCCTTTTCAGCGCAGTTGGGAACGAGAACTAAACGTGGCCCTCTCTGAGGAGGACTGAAGCAAAGCATATTGCTTGGCACACAAATCCTCGGTATCTTATAATGCCCGGAATGAAATTATAAGGATCATCACAGATGGTATAGAGACCAGCTCTGCTGAACGCGATATTTCTGAGTTCCCCCAATGTCTGCTGGAGGGTGTAAAGCAGACTAGAGGACACTTGACTCATGTGTGGTGGATTTGCCCAGCTCTGCAGACTTTTTGGATTTAGGTGTTGGACGTTATCCATAAAATAACAGGAATACGGTTACAGAACGACCCCGCTGTTATTCTCTTATTTCAGATACTTCCAGTTTCGGCCTTAAAAACCAACCTAATTACCTTTTGCTGTTTAGCTGCAAAAAAAATGTTTACCTCGGACTTGGCTCTCGAGCTCTTGCCCGTCATCACTGGGTGTTTCTAGGGAGCTCCAGAGGCTTCAAAGATTGGAGAGTTTCGGAAGGATTCTCCATTGCAGTATAGTAAATATGGGCTGATGTGGGAGATTGGATTTCCTTTTTCGGGACACAAGTCTCATATCGCTCATTCGTATTATTTAATTTCAGATTAGTTCTCTAGATAATGTAGTTTGTGGATAAACCCTTAATTGGACAGAATTGCGTTCCGCCCTAGCGTTGCCGCTGAGCCATCCGATGATTTTTGGTTAATGCCTTCTTTTGGCTAGTTTCATTGTTTTAATTGATTGCGATGGTTTTTCTAGATCAACGTGTATGAAGTAGATATCATATTATTATGAGTGCTACATTATTCTACTATTCTGTTCCTGTAAACCAGGGGTCCTCAAACTTTTTAGACCGGGGGCCAGTTCCGTCCTCTCAGACCATTCGGAGGGAGTAATATAGTTTTTAATAAAAGTTTTACTTTGTGGGTCGATACAATTACAGTGATACCATTTATTATTGAATTTAGGTCCCCAGCAGTCGTAGGTGAATGCAGGTCCCCCAGCAGGTCTGTGGTGGAATTAGGGGCCCCCAGCAGGTCTGTATGGTAGGACTTAGGGCCCCCCAGCTGGTATTAGGTAGTTTTTAGGGACCAGCAGGTCTGTAGGTAGATTAGGGCCCCCAGCAGGTCTGTAGGTAGCAATATGGCCCCCAGCAGATCTGTAGGTAGAATTAGGCCCCCAGCAGGTTTGTAGGTAGATTTAGGGCCCCCAGCAGGTCTGTAGGTACGATATAGGGCCCCAGCTGGTCTGTAGGTAGAATTAGGGCCCCCCAGCAGGTTCTGGTGATGTAGAATTAGGGACCCTAGCAGGTCTGGAGTATATTTTGGGCCCCCAGCAGGTCTGTAGGTATATTTAGGGCACCCAGCAGACGAAGGTTGATAATAGGGGCCCCCTGCTGGTCTGTAGGTAGAATTAGGGCCCCCAGCAGGTCTGTTAAGGTATATTTAGGGCCCCAGCATGGTCTGTAGGTAGATTTAGGGCCCCCAGCTGGTGTAGGTAGAATTAGGCCCCCAGCAGACGTAGGTAGAATTAGGCCCCCCAGCAGACGTAGGTAGAATTAGGCCCCCCCCAGCAGGTATAGGTACATTTAGAGCCACCAGCAGAATCGGTAGAATTAGGCCCCAGCAGGCGTAGAGATAATTAAAAAATAAAAAAGTGACTTCACTCACTTACCTGGCTCTCGCCGCTGTAGCTGCTCCCGGGCTTCTCTTCGGGCGGCGTGACATCACCTGCCGTGCGAAGCGTGATGACGCTGATCGCCCGACCATGGTGTGGATCGGGTGAAAGCGCCTCCTTCCTGCGGCCTACCAGAGTACTCTGTAGAGCGGGAGAGCCCCTGCTCTACCGCAGAAGCATCTGTATGTGCGTCGCAAGACGGCACATACAGTTGTCCGGCGCCGCTACCTCACCGATCAACTAAGTCCTAGTCGGGTACATTTCGGTATTGACTTAGGACCTAACGATCGCATCGGCGGGCACGACTGTGGGTGGGGGACATTCTCAGCGAGTAGGGGACGTGCCTGAGGGCGGACACTTACAATTTATGGGGGTGTCTGTGAGGGCAGGGGCGGGACTTTCTGGTATAAATTGCACAGTGTCCGCCCTCTGCCACTACAAGGCACCTCCCATATATTGTAAGTGTCCCCCCTCAGGCACCTCCCTTGCGCTGCGGTGTCGCCCCCAAGCTGGCCCTGCTGCCCCTGGTCGCAGGGTTTTCTATTCCCTGTCACCGCCCACGGCACCTCCCATCATGTGGGAGGGCTGTGGGGGTGACAAGTGTTGGAGGCAGTGCGGGGGAGGGGCCAGAGTGCCCAGAAAAATCAGAGGTGTGGTCTGCCGTGCCCCACTTCCCGCGGTGGCAGCGCGGGCCGGATAAAATCCTCGGGGGGGCCGCATGGGCCCGCGGGCCGTAGTTTAGGACCCCCTGCTGTAAATGATGCTCCTGTTGAGGGAGACAACGGGGCCCCTTTTATTAGATTGGTAACTGGTTGGCAGGAGATCGTGGTGTCACTCGGATTCAGGAGCCTCAGTTGATCCATATGCTGTGGTAAATTTTTGGCACTGTATTTTCTCTTTCAGCCAATGCTTTCCTCTTAAGCTTCGTTATGATGAGTCATTTTTAAATGATTTGCTTGTAAAGTCATATTCCTTTCCTTTCCTAGCTTCTTCCCTCCCTTCCCCTTCCCTCCTCTTCCCTTCCTTTCTCCTATCATTCCCCCCTTAATATATGTCTTAAAAGTTTTGGGTATTGGTGCCACTTTGATTTATTTTTAGTGTTGAGCGTTATTTTCGACAAAGTAAAATCGGACAGTTTTTTGTGATCAAAAATTTTTAGATCAGCGTAATTTGGGTTAAAATTGTGTTATCTATTAAAGATGGGCCCCCATTTTCGGCGCTTTGTTTTTTTGGGGGGCCAGCAAATCATTACAAAATAGGCGGGTGGATGTGTGTGCGACGTCATGAGGGGATGTGTTTGGGTTGGTTTGGGTGGAAAAAAACAATGACCTGTTTTACTTTTAACAGGTTTCTGTTTAGCCTAATTCTTCAGCGTTCAGGAGAAGGGCGTGCGCTCTGCTTGTGTCCAAAAAGTCAGGGAAATTAATCTTTTTTTCACAGAGAAAGCTCTCTTTAGCTGTGATCCTTTTAATTAGTTGAAGAGATTGGGAAAAATTTTATGTAGTTTGGGAGGAATTTTAAAGGGGCATCTCGCTGTAAAAGTCACGTGGGGAAGCGGGGGGGGGCCCCCCGCGGGGGAACCCAAAACAAGCTCTTAAAGAATACTGGATAAAGTTCACCAAGATTAGTTAGACTTGCACTGCAAAAGCTTTATTTTAACAGTTTTCTATTTAAATATTCCTGGATATTGGGAGCCTGAAATTTTGGATTCAATCTTTTTAGTAACTGCAGGTTTTTGTTGGTGCAAAAACTCCACTTTAATTTTCGGTTTAATTTCAGATGGTGTTTTATTTTTAAATTTTTCCCATTCCCTTTGTTCTTTTCCACCCTTCGTTAAAAATTTGAATCCCGCAATTTTTTAGCCAGCCCAGGTTGATGGTGCAAAATCCCTTGTTTATCCGAATCATTACAGTTCGTTTTTTTTGCATTTTGCCCAGTCCAGATTTGTTGATAGAGCCCTTGCAGTTAATTTGAACCCGCTTGTGTGTTACCACAGGTAAATTGATGGGTCCCAAAAAAAATCCTTTTATTATCCGAATCATTACGATAGTGTTTTTTTACTTTGGCGCACTAAGTTTTGTTCATTGGGGCCCCTTGCCTTAAATGGAATACTGAAATTTTGTAGTCCCCACGGTGAATTGAAAAGGTCCCAAAAAATCCCTTGTTTACCCAAATAAATTTCGATACGTTTTTTTTTGATTTTGCCAGTCCAGATTGTTGTAGAGCCACCTTGCAGTTAATTGAATCCAGCAATTGTGTTTTACCCAGGTGAATTGTAGGTCCC
The DNA here is from genome assembly GCA_025379985.1 of Phyllomedusa bahiana. Classification (NCBI taxonomy): domain Eukaryota; kingdom Metazoa; phylum Chordata; class Amphibia; order Anura; family Hylidae; genus Phyllomedusa; species Phyllomedusa bahiana. The sequence continues at coordinate 63,106 of JAODAL010019901.1, read as the reverse complement.
AAAAAAATCCTTTTATTACAAATCATTACAGATCGTGTTTTTTGCTTTTGCCAGTCCAGTTTTTTTGATAGGCCCCTTGCATTTAAAATTTGAACCCGAATTGTGGGGTTTTACCACAGGGAAATAATGGTGCAAAAATACCTTTTTTATCCGAAAATTACATTCAGAAGTGTTTTTTGCATTTTCCCCCAGTCCAGACTTGTTGATAGAGCCACCTTGCTTTAAATTTGAATCCAGCAAATTGTGAGTTCCCACAGGTAAATTGATAGGTGCAAAAAAACCTTGTATTATCGAATACATTTCTGTACGTTTTTTTTCCTTTGGCGCGGCATTTTGTTATGATCTCTTTGCGTTATATTTGAATCCAGCAATTTTGTTTTGATTTGGGGATTTAATAGTGTTTTTTCCGTCTTTTAAAAGAGATTTTCCCCAAAACTCTTCCTACCTTCTCAAATTTTTTTTTTCTGCTTGGAGTAAAAATTCAGGGGGTAAGGAGAAAGGGGGGGTGGGCAGGAGGTAGGGGTCGAGAGAAGGTGCCCCTTCCCAGTGTGGCGAAAAAATGAATGCAGGGGATCTCAGTTGCAGGCCCTTTTCCGGGTCGGGGCCCCTGTGAATCCAGAAACGACGCTTCCCCAATTGTCCTTCGGGGGTTTTAATGAAACCTGCACCGCAGTCTTGCCCCCTGTCCCCCCCAGTCAGGGCCCCAAAAATGTCATCTCGCCCCGTCCAACTTAAAGGGGGGCGCCCAAATTTTCAACCCCCCCCCCCCACTGTGGTAATCCTTTTTTAAAAGACCTCTTTGATGACAAAAGGGTTGGGTCGAAGGATGTTAAAGATAAAGGGGCCCAAAGAGGATGATTTTGTTGCTCTGACGCCCCAGTTAGATGCCATCAGAGGAGGAAAGGAAGCCGGTCAATGGCAAAAAACCCCGGGGCGGTCGGCAACCCCTTGCAGTCCTCTGCTTGTACCCCGCGCCCCTGGATGCAGATGTCAGGAGCGAAGTCACCTGTTTGTAATGAGGTGACATTGCGGACCCAAAAGTGGTTTTTCAAGGGAATTGCTTGGGCGTTCCCGGGACGAGGGGGAAAGCGAGGGGGTAGTGTCGTGGGGTTTCCCGCCTAAAAAAGGGGGCGTGGTCGCAGAAGTCCGCTGTTATGATTCCCCCAGCCCGGTCAGCGAAAACCCCCACTCCTCGCTTTCGCCTTTCAAAAAGGTCCGGGGACCCCCAAACCCGGGGCCCTTCTTTGAGCAACCCTCGTTTCCCCCAGCGTGTATATCCGCCTTTCCCGTAAACGCGTAAGAGAGGGCAGACCTTGGGTTTTTAACCCACCCCAACATTTAGTCAATGAGCGAAGCATGATTGAAATGGAGGCAACACTTGGCCCCAAAAAAAGGGCCCAGCCCACGCGGGCCCTAAAACCACTGTCACACTCTCTGTCTCCGCCCCTCCACCACACCAAGCATTCCTCAGCTGCCTGCCTCTAGAGTCTTGATCGGGGATCACCCTCCTTTTTCCCCTCCACCGTCGCCCGGTCCCCAGAGACCCTTTTTCCTACCCTTTCCTTCCCCGTTTGACGCCTTCAGCCATGGCGGCCAGTAAGCACCCACCCTTCTGTCAAAAAAAAAAAGGTTTGGAGCAAAGAAACTTTTTTTAAACCCCAAAAAACCACCCCAAACCCCAAAGCTGAATTCGGCATTGCCAGGCTTTTGGTTGGAAATGTTGCCCTTTCCCTTTTGGTGGACACGATGGGTTCCCCCCGTCATGGCCTTGCCTGCCCCCAAAACCCGATGCGAGCAGGGATTTCTTTTCGAAAAGCGTCCTGCCCTGGCCCGCCACGTGTCATCTAAAATTTCAAACCCTTGTCTGATCTGTGGCCGGAAAGTCCATTGACCCCGCAATGGATGTAAACACGGCCCAAGGCTGCTTATCTCTGTGCAGCTCATGGGGGAGCTGGGTGGTGTTCGGGAGTGACGGGGGCTCTCAGGCTCGGCGCACGCTTTCAAAACCGCTGGATGGTGCAGGGGGTTTTTCCCCCCCAAAGGGCTTGGTGGATCACGTGCCCAGAGAAACCAGTCTGTGTTTAAATTAATCTGTTTGGGGGACCGTCCCCACCAGGTCAGGGCTGTGGGCGGCTTGCAAAAGAGCCGAACTCTGGGGGTGCCGAAACCCTTTTGCCCGGAAGGTGTTGTGCGATAAGGGGGGGAAAAACTCTGGCCCCCCTTAGATCGGAGGCGGGGACTCCTGCCTGGCCATGTCATGAACCTTGTCGTCCAGAAATTTCTAAAAAGTACCGGGGCTGGAATGCCTGCTGAGGAAAAGGGTCGAAGTCTAATTCGCACTTCCGCCCTTCGCACCCGCTTCGTCCGTTGGGCGTTGCAGCGTCAGCCGGCCCCCCATCAATGTCTCATTTTTGGTGGCAACACGTGGAAATTCCCCCCTCCCCAGCTCTACGATTTTGGCGCAGTGCAATGCCTTACGCAGTCGAAGTGAAATGTGACAAGCGCGGTGTGGACTCGGGGTGTTGACCCCCGAGAGTGGGGCGGTGAAAGGTTGACCATCCCTTTCCAGTTTTTTAGAAAACCCCAAATGGTCGTGCGGCAATGCCTTGTCGCATGGTGATCTTGTTTGGAACGATCGTTGGCCTCCGAAACAGGTTTTCCCGCCCGCGAGGAGGGGGGACGGACACGGGCTCTCTCCCTCAAAAAAACAAGCCTGACAGTTTCACAATTTCAAATTTGGTCTTCATTAGGAGTGGTTGGGGGCCCGAGCTGGCAAAGGGGGCGCATCAGCTCTCGGTGTCATCTAGGAAGTCGGGCTGTTTGAAGCTGTGCCCGGGGGCAGTGGGGAGGAGGAGGAGGGATTCCCGACACGACGTTTCAGTCCCTGCCTTGGAAAGAGGTTGGGCGAATTTGAGGCGGGGGAGAAGATGGGAAGATCAGTTTGCTAGTGCCCTTCGACCGAGGCTTGGAAATCAAGGCCCATTCTCCATGAGTGCTTGGATGCTCCATTTCCTCCCAACTGTCTCGCATTAAGGCCCCTCAAAAAATAAAACAACAGTTGCTGGGGGGCCACCCTCCCGGATCTCCCGGTACAAAACAAAATCAGCACTTTCCTTCCACCCCCCCAATAGAGAGTAAAAAGCAGGAAATGAGACCTTGTATTGAAATGGAGCATTGTTGGTTGCTTCACGTTCCCCAAATGTCAGGTGGAACAACATAGCGAGTGACAGCAGAGAATGCCCAAATAGCCGTAGCGGGGGCAGCGGGAAAAGGGGGCGAAGCTAATGGGTAACCCCTTTGGGAATCTTTTTTTACCACCTACCAACGTGCAAAGCGGGCACACATCCAACACACAGAGACCAGCTTAAGTATGGGGCACGACATTGCGTCCAAACCGATGTTTTTGTATGTGTTCCCGGGCCCCAAAAGATTTGGGTTCCAAATGGACGAATGGCCCGGTCGATCACCCCCGCCATAGAGGTTGTCCTGCCCGCAGCCCGCGTATATTTGGGGGCCTTTAGACAGCGGGGGAGTTTTAAAACAACGATCCCGGGTTTCCACAGATAATGTGGATCGTTTGACTTTCATCAAAAATGAATCAGGCATGGATCTTGATGTGTTGTGGCCCCAATTTGGGGTCACGATTAGTTGCGGTCTACTTACATTCCCCTTCAAAAAGAAAAGGTCTCTTGAAAAAATGTTTTTAAAATGATCATTTCTTACGCAATTTTTATTCTCTTTTTCCCAAAGTTCTTTTTGTGGTTTTGCTGTGAGGAGACTGTAAAAACGCAAGGTTTCATGACAACCCCGTATTCCATTTACTCACTTTATTTTTAGAATTTTTTCGCATTGTCAAGGGTTTTGGGGGTAGTTGCTGTGAGATACAGCATTTTATGGTCCTTTGGAACGGGGAAATGTGGCTTTTAAGGGGCTTTTTCTCCCTCAAAATTTTTAATAGGGGCTAGAAGTCATTTAAAATTTTTTTGGGGTATGTAGCTGTGGTACAGCAATAATCATGGTCCTTTGGAACAGAAATTGGTTTTAAGTGGTTTTCTCCCTCAAAATTTTTTAAAATAGTGGTGGAAGTATATTTATAATTTTTGGGGTCATGTAGTGGAGTCAGAAAATCAGGGCCCTTTGGAAACAAAAATGTGGTTTAAAGTGGCATTTCCCCCTCACTTTTTAAAAAGGGCTGAGAAGTATTTTTATAATTTTTTGTGTCATGTGTTTTGAAATGAAGCAATACTACAGGTCTATTATAAAAAAAATGTTGTTCTAACGACTTTGTTCTTCAAATTGTCCAAAGGGGCTCAAGGGTCATGCTTTAAATTTTTTTGGGGGTTTTTGTTTAAAATGCAGCTATCTACAGGTCTTTTAAAAAAAAATGTTGTTTCTAACGACTTTTGTTCTTCAAAATTGTAAAAGAGTGGCTAAAGGGGTGAGGGGTCTGTCGAAAAGGAATAGGAAAGACCTTTTAAAAATGGACACTATTTCAAAATGACTTTTTTTTGCAAGATTTTTAAACTAGCATAAATCCTGTATTGAGACACCCATTTATTACTTTTAAAAAAAGAGAAAAAAAAGACGGTGGGATTCCATCTTTTTAAAATGTGTTTTCTAAAATTAAAATTTCTAAAATCTTCAGTACAAAATTGGGAAAAAAAAACCTTTTAAGTGGGGGAAAGGGAAAAATGACCGATGGGTTTTTTTTCCCTTTTTTGGGGGGAAAAAAAAAAAAAAAAAATTTTTTTAATTGGGTTTGGGGTGGGGGTTTTTTTTTTTTTTTTTTTTTTTTAAATTTTTTTAAAATGGGGGGTTTTTTTTTTTGGGGTTTTTTTTTTGGTTTGGGTTTTTGGTGGTTTTTTTTTTTTTTAAATTTTTTTTTTAAAATTTTTTTTTTGTAGTTTTAATAAATTTTTTTTTTTTTTTTTTGGTGTGTTTTTTTGTTTTTTTATTTCCTTTTTTTTTTGGTGGTTTTTTTTTTTTTTGGTTTTTTTGGGGGGGTTGGGGGTTTTTTTGGGCCCCCTTTTTTTTTTTCTGGGTTTAATTTTTTAAAGTTTTTTTGTTTTAATTTGGGGGGTTTTTTTTTTTTTTTTTGTTTTTTTTAAAAAATTTTTTTGGTTTTTTTTTTTTTTTGGGTTTTGGTTTTTTTAAAAAATTTTTTGGTTTTTTTTTTTTTTTTTTTTTTTTTGTTTTTTGTTTTTTTTTTTTTTTTTTTTTTTTTTTTCCATTTGTGTTTGGGGTTTTTTAAAAAAAAGGGGTTAGGGTTTTTTTTTTTTTTTGTTTTTAATTTTTTTTTTTTTTGTTTTTTTTTTTTGGAAAAATTTTTAATTTTTGTTTTTTATTTTTTTTTTTTTAAAAAAAAAAAAAATTTTTTTTTTTTTTTTTTTTTTTTTTTTTTTTTTAAAAAAATTGGGGGCCCTTTTTTTTTTTGGGGTTTTTTTAAAAATTTTTTTTTTTGGGGGTGTTTTATTTTTTGGGGGTTTTTTTTTTTAAAAAATTTTTTTTGTTTTTTTTTTTTTTAATTTTTTTTTGGTTTCCCCAAAATTTTTTTTTTTTTTTTTTTTTTTTTTTTTTATTTTTTGTTTTTTTTTTTTTAAAATTCCCCCAAAATTTTTTTTACCGGGTTTTTTTTTTTAAATTTTTTGGGGGTTTTTTTTTTTAAAAATTTTTGGTTTATTTTTGGGAAAAAAAAAAAAATTTTTTTTTTTTTGGGGTTTTGGGGTTCAAAATTTTTTTTTTTTTTTTTTTTTAAAAAAATTTTTTTTTTTTTTTTTTGGTTTTTTTCGTTTTTTGGGGGGGGCCCATGGGGGGTTTTTTAAAATTTTTGTTTTTTTTTTTTTTTTTTTTTTTTGGGGGGAATTCCAGCTTCTCCACCCCTGTTTGGGTTGTAAGAATAAAGGTGTTGTTGCTCTCCATAGATTTAATGGTATCGCTCATAATCTACTATCGACTATCTTGTCGATGATGGTCGACTATCGATCATCGACCGATGTCGATGGCCAACGTAATCGCTCAACACTATTTATTTTCAATAAACTTTTGAATTTGAAAAAAAAAAAAAATACAGTAAAAATGCAGAAAAGAGCTGATTGGTTGAAGTAACGGGGGCTTGGCTATCCCGGCCAATCAGAATAGGAGCGACAGGGATCCATTCTAACCTATGGAGAAGTATTGACCAATCAAATTCAAAGGCGGGACAGTTCAAAATACAGTAAAAAAGCCAGAAAAGAGCTGATTGGTTGAGCTAGTGGGGGCTTGGCTATCTCGGCCAATCAGAGCACGAGCTACTTTGTCCTATTGTAGCATATGGCCAGATCGGGGCAATGAAATCTCGGCTCTCAGCGTTGTGCTCAATCATGGAGTAGGATTAAAAAAATCATTTTTATTAGGTGTAATTATCTGGAAAAGAGCTCAAACCTTCTATAAACATAAATCAATCAAATCCCTAACAACGGGTCTGTCGTTGAGACCGGCGCTACATCAGGAATTGGGATATTGTAAATTGCCGGGAAATACAGTAATTCAAATTCTGTAAGCGCTTCTCATTGGTCGGCAGAAACCAACCAATCAGAATAGGAGCGACAGTGAACCATTATAAGCTATGGAGAAGTATGGACCAATCAAATGCAAAGGCGGACAGTTCAAAATACAGTAAAAAGGCAGAAAAGAGCTGATTGGTTGAGACCAGGCGGCAGATATGAATCCACCAATCATATGTAGTGCGTCTATTTTGAGTGGAGAAAGAAGGGCGCGATAGAAGGGTGCCCTAAAAGTTATTACTGTCTATAGGAAATATTCTAGTACTGTGATTGGTTGGGGGGAAGAGGGGCTCATCCAGCTTAGCCAATCAGCGGGTGAGCTACCTTCTCATAGAGTTCTATGGGGAAAAGAAATGCAGAGCGAGCTCTGTTTGTGATTGGCTAAGTTAAAAGAGGCGCGCTTATTTGGACCAATGGGAGAGCGAGCGGCGCTCTTATGGGTTTTCTAATGCAATCTATAATAAAACTGTACATGGCAGAAATCAAATGATAACACTCATTAAGTTGTACCGATGTGTATATAAAATGAACAATAATATGGGTGTAACGAAAATAAACAAATAAAAATTAATTAATTAATTCGCCAGAAAACAAGCGCAACTCCCGATCATACATGTCGCCCCTTGTTTTTAGGAGCAAAGGATGGAGGAGGTCTTCTTTTCTTGTCAGCTTGGGCCTTCATTTGTGCGGATGCCCGTTGTAAGAATTCATGTGTGTTACTCAAGAATGATGTTATATCCCGAACCAGGTCGTCCACCGCGGGGATGTCATCAGGCGTAGGCAGAGGGATTGGTTGTTGTGCATAAATTATATAGAACAGGGAGGCACCAGCAGAATTGGAATCTAGAGTGTTATAGGAAAACCGTGCCCGGGGTTTAGACGTTGAACAGACTGGATGTACAAAAGATTCTTATGATCGGTATATATTAACCGGATGACGAGCTCTCTCCAGGAGGATGCAACTTCCAACCAGCGGATACAGTGCAGGGAGCGAGAAAAGGTGAGTGACTATGGCTGGGGCTAAAACTGCGGGTGCGCCCACGACCCGACATGCAGGTCACGGGGTCACCTGCAGAAGGGACACCATGAATGACAGGAGTAAGGATATGCCCGCAAAAATTACCCTTTAAATTAGGCTTACTATTGCCACAGCCATTCTCCAGTACTCGCTTAAATAATTCAATAAAAACGCACTTTGTATATTTTTTTCTTTGATTTCAACATGTTTTAAACATATATGAATAAACACAGACACATACTAAGGGCCACATGTATGAATCCCGCCGAGTCGGGGCGCACCTTTCCGCCAGTTTTCCGGCGGAATCTGCGTCTGATTTATGTCGGGGCCGGGGCGCGCTCATACATACAATGTAAAGTCCGCTGCGCCTCGCCAGTGTTTTAGGCGCAGTGCGGGTCCGAGGCGCAGTGCAGCGCTGCGCCTATGATTCGGCGCCGGAGGTAGTGCGGTCATACATGCGGGGAAAAGTCCGCCGCGCCTGGCCAGTGTGTTAGGCGCAGTGCGGGGACCGAGGCGCAGTGCGGCGCTGCGCCTATGATTCGCCGCCGGAGGTAGCGCACTCATACATGCGGGGAAAAGTTCCCTGCGCCTCGCCAGTGTGTGTGGGGCACAGTGCGGGGACATGGGCGCAGTGCGGGACTGCGCCGAAAAAAAGTTCCGATGCGAGACATGCTTGAACAGCGAGAAATCATTACAGATGTCGGGGAGAAGTATGAATCAAAAATCGCCTTTATAAAGGCGTTCAACATTCTCAGGAAAAGAGATGAAACCTAAAAAAATAAAAAAATACATAAAACAAAATCACTTTCCAATATCCTAATTCAAGAATTAGGATATAGGAAATTGCCAGGAAATACAGTAATTAAAATTCTGAAAGCTATTCTGATTGGTCGGCAGAAGCCAGCCAATCAGAATAGGAGCGACAGTGAACCATTAAAACCTATGGGGAAGTTTAGACCAATCAGAATCCACGGCGGGATAGTTCAAAATACAGTAAAAATGCTGAAAAGAGCTGATTGGTTAAGCTACCGGGGACTTGGCTAGCTCAGCCAATCAGAATAGGAGCGACAAAGACCCATTCTAGCCTATGGAGAAGTTTAGACCAATCAGAATCCACGGCGGGATTATTCAAAATACAGTAAAAAGACAGAAAAGAGCTGATTGGCTGAGCTAGCGGTGGCTTGGCTATCCCAGCCAATCAGAGCGCGAGCTACTTCTCCTATTATAGTCTATGGAGAGATGGGAGCTCTGAAATCTCGGCGCTCAGCGCTGTGCGGCATGAAGTATTAATAAAAAAACGATTTTTATTAAGTGTAAAACATTAGATAAAGAGCAGAACCCTTCTTTACAAATAAAGCAGTTAAAAACCCGAACAACGCGTTTGTCGCCGAGACTGGCGCTACATAGGGAATTGCAATAGAGAGAATCTCCGGGAAATACAGTAATTCAAATTGTTTAAGCTATTCTCATTGGTCGGCATAAACAAGCCAATCAGAATAGGAGCGACAATGTCCCATTATAACCTATGGAGGAGAATTGACCGATCAGAATAGGAGCGACAATGTCCCATTATATCCTATGGAGAAAAATTGACCAATCATATTCAAAGGCGGGACAGTTCAAAATACAGTAAAAATGCAGAAACGAGCTGATTGGTTTAAGTGGCGGGGGCTCGTCCAGCTTAGCCAATCAGAGCGCGAGCTACTTTCTCATAGAATGGGGAAAAGAAATTCTGAGCGCGCTCTGTGATTGGCTAAGTTAAAAGAGGCGCCATTATTTGGACCAATGGGAGAGCGAGCGACGCTCCTATGGGTTTTCTAATGGAATCTGAAATCAAACTGTACACGGCCGAAATCAAATTCTAACACTACAGAAGTTGTTCCGATGTGTATATAAAATGAATAATAATATGGGGGTAACGAAAAAAAAATATTAATTCAATAAAATCATGTTTATTTCTATATTTTCGTTAGCCACGGATCAATAGTTGGGGTGCAACGAAAATAAAGAAATAAACATGATTTTATTGATGTAATTTTTTTTTTCGTTACCCCCATATTATTATTCATTTTATATACACATCGGGACAACTTCTGTAGTGTTATAATTTGATTTCGGCCATGTACCAAAAATAAAAAAGTTATGGCTGTCAGAATAGGACAACATAAAAACGCAATTTTTTATAGACATATTTCTACTGTGTAAAAGTAATAAAACAGAAAAAAACTATATAAAATCTATATCATTGTAATTGTACCGACCCCCATAGTAAAGTTATCACATCATTTACACTGCACGGCGAATGCTGTAAAATTGAAACTCAAAAAAACAATGACCGAACTGCGTTTTTCCCCCCATTTTCATTGCCCAATGCTAAAAAAAAAACTATGGAACACCTGTGCATCCAAAATGCACAGTACACCCCTAGATGAGATCCCTGATGGGTGTTGAATCCAAAATGGGGCGACTTCTGGAAGGTTTCGCCTGTTCTGCTACTTTGGGGGCTTTGCAAATGCAACATGGCCCCACCAAAATCTGCGTTCCAAAAGCCAAATAGCGCTCCCTCCCTTATACGCCCTGCCATGCGCCCAAACAGCAGTTTACACCCACATGTAGGGTATTGCCGAACTTGGAAGAAATTGCTTAACAAAGTTTTGGGGTTCTTTTTTCCAGGATTCCTTGTATATATATAAAACATTTTAAGCTAAAATTGCAGATTATTGAAAAAAAATTTTTTTTATAATTTTCACAGCCTTATGCTAAAAAAAATTTGTGAATCACCTATGGGGTCTATATACTCAATGCACCCCTGGATATATTCATTAAGGGGTGTAGTTTCCAATATGCGGTCTATTTAGGGGTGTTTATTAAGTTTTAGCACCTTAGGGTGTCCCCAAACCTGAAATGGCGCCTAAATAAAAACATATTGAAAATGAGACCCCAGAGTATAGTAGGTGCTCCTTCTATTCTGGGGCTTATGGTTGAGCCAAATAATGCACTAGGGCCACATATGGGATATCTCTAAAAACGGCAGACCTGGGTGAATTGATATTAAGTTGCATGTACCTAGTCACATTTACCGTATTCCAGTGAATAATGGATAAATATTGAAAATCTGCAAAAAAAAAAAATGAAATTTTTAAATTTCACCTCCACATTGCTTTAATTTATGTTAAATATCTGAATGGTTATCAAACTTCCTAAATAGTGTTGTAAATACGTTAAGGGGTCTAGTTTCTCAGATGGTGTCACTTATGGGGGTATCTAACATGCAGGCCCCTCAAAGCCACGTCAGAACTGGAGTGGTCCCTAAAAAAATGTATATTGCAAATTTTTCTTGAAAATGTGAGAAATTACTACTAAATTTCTAAGCCCTCTAATGTCGTAAAAAAAAAAAATACATTTATAAAAAATTTTGCCAACCTATAGTGGACATATGGTAGATGCTAGTTATAAACTATTTTGTGGTGAATAATTATCTGTCTTGCACGCAGAAATTTTGCAACTTTCAAAATCGCAAATTTTTCCAAATTTTCATGAAATTTTGATATTTTTTCACAAACAAACAAGGATTGTATGGATAAAAATTTCTTACTAACTTAAAGCACAATGTGTCACGAGAAAACAGTCTCTGAATCACATGAATAGGTAAAAGTGTCAAAAAGTTATTCTCACATAAATTGACACATGTCAGATTTCAAAAATAGGGCTGTGTCAGGAAGGTCAAAACAGGCTGGGTCCTTAAGGGGTTAAACAATTTGAATTACTGTATTTCCCGGCGATTCTCTCCATTGCAATTCCCTATGTAGCGCCAGTCTCGGCGACAAACGCGTTGTTCGGGTTTTTAACTGCTTTATTTGTAAAGAAGGGTTCTGCTCTTTATCTGATGTTTTACACTTAATAAAAATTAATTTTTTTATTTTTATCCTCTATGCCGCACGGGCTGAGTGCCGAGATTTCAGTGCGCCCATCTCTCATAGACTATAATGGGAAGAAGTAGCTCGCGCTCTGATTGGCTGTGATAGCAAGCACCCGCTAGCTCAGCTAATTCAGTCTTTTCTGTCTTCTCACTGTATTTTGAATTATCACGCCGTGGATTCTGATTGGTCTAAACTTCCATAGACTAAAATTGGGTATTTGTCGCTCTATTCTGATTGGCTGAGCTAGCAAGCCCGGTTAGCTCAGGCCAATCAGTCCTCCTTTTTGATTTTTTTTTTTTTTTAAAACTGTATTTTGAAACTATCCGCCGTGGATTCTGATTGGTCTAAACTTCCCCAAGGTTTTAATGGTTCACTGTCGCTATTATTCTGATTGTGCTGGTTTATATGCCGACCAATGGAATAGGTTTCAGAATTTGGACTGTCTGTTTCCGGCAATTTCCACATATCATAATTCTTGATATTGCGCTGTTCTAGAGTTTTGGAAAGTGTTTTTTTTTTTATTATTTTTATTTTTTACGTTCAGCTCTTTTTTTTGACACTGTTTTCCCCCTTTTTATAAAGGCTTTTTTTTCGGAATCATATCCTGCTGTACGGAGCGGGCCCCGAAAATTCTGTCGTCTTCGATCCGCTTCCCGCATGTTGACCCTGTTCATTTCCCCCTTGCCGGAGCATTTAGACCAAAAAAAAATGGTCTGCCTGCGGTGCTGCGAGCGCGCACGGGCCCTCGCTTTGCCGCTCACCTCGTATTTTCCCCGGGCAAACGAGGCGCGGTCCCGCCCCGGAAACCCCCCTACCCCGGCCCACACCGACCCACTCCCCACCCCTTATGCGGGGTGGCAGCTGAAAGTGGCAAAACACTGCGCCTAACACAAAACCCCCGGCCGACAGTGGGTTTTCGGGCGGGAGGGCAGTGTACGCCAAAAAAACGGGCGAAAAACCCGATCATACATGTCGCCCTAAATGTCTATGTGTTTCAAGCCTGCTCAATGGGCTCTTAATCATGACTAAAAAAGTTCATACAGGACCAACCTTAAATAGTGCCATAATTAGTATGCAACAAGAAAGGCTACATGTTAGCTATTAAAGAGAAAAAAATCATGTATGAGCTACTAATAAATGGTTAAACTAGTCTCTAAAGTTCTTAATTTCTTACAAAGATTCTTATATATTGCTCAACCTACATATACAAAACACATATGATAACCTCCACCACTTTAATCAATAAATATCCATCAAACTTTTTAACTTAACCCCTTTTGGATCCCTAGGGCGACATGTAGAAGGGGGCGGGCCCAGAAGTTGGCGCTTTTCAGCCAGACCTCTGGCAGCCCCATTCGCATAATTTTAAATCCCCCACCCCCAATATCAGGCGCATTACAGAGCACCAGCGGCACTTTGTAATGCGCCTGATTTCGGGGGGCATGCGGGAGGCATGTCGCACTATAACCGTACGAAGCTATAGATTTACAGCTTCAGTATGAAATTCCAGGGCTTACGCGGGAAACAGGAAAACCCACTTTCAAAGTGGTTTATTGACCCAGAATTGTCGTTTAGGCTAAAATTGTGCCTGATTTATGAGTAGAACGGGTTCATAAATCAGGCGCATTCTATTACTATTCTAATGCGCATAAAAACTGACGTCTAAGTGCCATAAATCATACAGGTCGCCTCTAGTGTCCAATGTAAGAATCCACAATGCTTTTCTCTTTCTAAACACTTTTCAATAACGCATACTTTAAAAGATGAAAGACTGCCTAAGTGTGTCTCCCGAAAATTTTTAGAGGCCCCTATATGTAAATGAACATTCAAAATTTGGCATGAAATATTTCTCGGTTCCTGTTGCAAATGTCTAGTAGTGCCGCCTACATATTGGACATTATATTGGACATTACATTGCTCACATGTAATCTTATATGCCCCAGTCATGTTCCATTAATTCTGGGACATTCTTTGTGTTTGTGTGGTGGTGAAACTGGAGGACAACCTTATGAGAACTAAGGTCTTGCAGTGCTGTCAGAAGAATCAACTATATGATAAACTGAAAAAATTCATTTTTATACAGACTCCATTACCCGTCCTTTAATATAGAGTTTCTGACCAAGCCCGACAGATGAATCCCAGGGAATAATTCGGTATAAAAATTCCTTTCCAAAGAGTCTAAAACCAGCCGGTGCTTCCCAGGATTTGCTAATTACTATCAGCAATTCATACTCCACTCAGGAACTAGATTCAAGAGGTGAATTTAGAATTTTAGGAGGTGAAGTAAGCTTTCGCTTTAGCCAGTTCTCCACTTTCCTTATCCCACAAAGTCCTACTTTGTACAAGTCCATTGTTTGTTCCAGACAGTCCATGGACTCATATCTCTATGGACATCATGACTATTTTTCAAAAATCGTAATTGCAACCCATTTTCTTATTGACAATTTTTCAAAAAGGTATTTTTTTTCCAAAAAGTTTTTCCTTCTGCGTGCTTTTTCTTTTTTTTTCATTTACAATTTTTTAAAATCCATTGACTTAGTAAACATATTATTTCTGACAGGGGAACCCATGTACTATAAAGTTCTAGCAGGCACGTAGGAAAATATTAGTGTAGAAGTTATATGTGACTGGTCTTTCTTCCTCAGTCTATTGGTCAAACTGAGCAGATAAATCAAAATGTTTCCACTGAAGCTTTGTCTTCTCTCGGCCAGACACCTAGATGAATCTACTTCCATGAGCAGAGTTTGCTGAAAAGAATCAGACCAGGAAGTCCATGCAAGCTTTGCCCTGCTTTATTGTCTTATCAATCACATTGTAAGTGCCTTATACTTATTCCTTGCCTACTTAGGTTCCCATAGCCAATCCCAGTCAAACAGGTTGTCTTTAAGTACAGCAAAATATCAGGGACTCTGTGCAGGACCATTTTGGGGTTTTTTTAACCACAGGGCCAGTAGCCCCAATTTTTATTTTTTTTTTTTGGTTAATTATTTTTATGTGGTTTAAATGGGAAAAAAAGTTTTTTATTTAATTAAATTTTTTGGGGTTTTTTGTTGTTGTTTTTAAATAGCAAGCTATAATAGAAGCACAGTTCATGTGATGCACCGGCAGGTGAATACAACAGGCATTTGTTCTGGGAAATCTTCAGGCTTTTACTCACTTCAAAGATTCTTATGGAAATTACAAATTCTTTTTAGCAAGGCACAAGTCACAACAGCTCACTATGTACACCTTTCTTCTAGTTGTTCCCCAAAACAATTTCCCTTTCTCTTAAAAAAACCCCTTTTCCGGGCAGTGAAAGGGTGCTAGCATCTAAAACTTTGTCCTAAAAAAAGAGTCCCTCACCCCCAAACTTTTCAGCGGGTTCCCGAACAGCCCCACCGCTCATACTACGTTCTCGCTCCTCTCTGTGCCCCTTGCTCTGATGTTCCTCTGGCTTTTCTTCAATAAGAATTCAGCGAGTGGGGTTGTTGTTCTGCACCAGACTGCCTTACCTATCACCTGCTGATAGATGGGGTTTCCTATTTTTTTTTTTTAGGAACTAAAATTTTGGAACTACTTAAAACACAAAAATTTGGAACCTGAACTGAACTGAGCAGGCTACGGGTTCTTTAAAAACTTTTCCCCTTTTCACCCTCGCTGATTGGTTTTACCTGCCCAGTTGCTGTGTCTACCTGCCCAGTTGCTGTGTATCCATATGCTTTACTTAGTTAACCCCTTCTAGGTTACTAGCCCTAGCACAGAAATAACCCGAAAAATTTAAAAAATACTTTATATACACCATAAGAAAAAAATTTAAAATTTTTATATATGCCCCATTTTTAAACAGACTAAACAAAAGGAATTTTTTCTGATGAGTCATTCACTTTCCTTTTGTTCTGCATTCGGTCCGGATCTCCATGAAGACTTCTCCTGGCCACAACTCATCGTTGCTGAATTTTCACAGAAATATCTTAGAATCCTCATTTTTGCAGCACTTCCCTCACTGTCCCCCCACCTCTGTACAAACTTTCCTTGTGTGAGAGAGTGGGTTCGGGCCCAAAAAATTTTAGAGGCACATTTCCCCTAGGGGGTGGGGGGGGAAAACGGGAAAACCCCCCAAAAAGGAATTGTGCTACACAAAGGGCCTGTCCCCAAAAAGGGGTAGATGGGACTTCCGGCAGGAGGTGGGCCCAAGGCTCCAGGTAGAAAAGTCCCCTTTTTAGTTTTGGGTTGGGCCCCTAGGAAGGTTGAAGGCCCCCAGGTAGGTGGGCCCTTTAAGAAGGTGGGTTGGGGGAGTTCCCAAAAGTTAGAGAGGTAAGCAGGCCCCAGGTAGGTAGGCCCCGGGTTGAAAGACTGGGTTTTTTATGTAGGTTTTTAGATAGGCTCAAGTTGATGGGTAAAAAGGTCCCAGGTGGGCAGGCGGGGCCCCTGTGTGGGAAAAGGCAAGCCCAATGGGTGGGCGGGCCCCCTTGTGGGGAGGTCCAAGTACTGTAATGGGTTTCCCCAGGTACTTAAAAGGCTCAGTTAGGTAAGTAGATAGGCCCAAGGTAGGCAGGTAGGTTCCAGCCAGGTAGGTGGTGGCTGAGCCCCAGCTAGGTTAGTGGGCCCCAGCTAGATAGGTATGTAGGCCTCAGCTGGGTAGGTGGGCTCCAGTTAGATATACATGTAGGGCCCCATTAATTAAAAGAAAACAAAAAAAATAAATAAACTCACCTGTCTACCCATCCCCATGACAAGTTGAAACCCGGGCTTTCATAAATGATATGAAATAAACCCATGTTTGTCAAAGTCAACCCACGGAAAGGCCCCGGGTTTGGTTTAAGAACAAGGATTTAGACCCTACAAAGGGCTGAGGCGGGGCATAGCCTCAAGGAAAACGTAAGCAGTAGTGTTGAGCGATTTTTATCGACAAAGTTAAAATGGGCCAAGGTGTTTATGGTGATCGAAATTTCCAGATAAATGGAAAATTTAAAGGTTTAAAAATTTCTGTGCATCTTTATTAAGATCGCGGCTTTTTTCCCGGTGGCGTTCCTGAAAATTTTGGGCGGCCCAGCAAATAGAATTCCAGAAATGGAGCGGGGTTTTGAGATTTGTGTTCCGACGTAAATGCCCCCCTGGTTTGTTGATTTTTATTCGTTTGGGCAAAAAAAATTTTTCCCACAACCTCGTTTTTAACATAGCAACACCGTTTCCTTTAAAGCCCCCAGTGGCTTTGCGGTTCTCAAAAGGGGTGGGACCTAAGTTTATGCTGTGGCCCAAACTCTCGGGCCGGAATATTTAGTTAAATTTTTTGCCCCAGGAAACCTCTACTATTAGCTTTTTGATACTTTCCCCCTTCTTAGTTAAAAATTAGGGATTTAAACCCCCAAATGTGTTAGCCAAAAATTTTAAAGCCAAAATTTACCAAAAGAAAAAAAACCCCCCGGAAAGGTGGGCCCGCGGGGGGGGGGGCCCCCCCCGGGGCGAACACAGACAAGCCTTTTTTTTAAAAAAAACTGGAAAAATTTTCCCCCCAAGACTTAGTTTGTTAAAATTTTGGGGGTTGGAAAAATATCTTTATTATTAAAGTTTGATTTTGAATATTTCCGGATACTTGGGCAGCCCGAAACTTATAAGTTGGATCATCATTTCAAAGTAACCCCTGCAGGGTCTCTTTGGGTTAGCTCCCAAAACTCACTTTTATTATAAAATAAAACATTTTTCAGATGATGTTAAATTTTACCCTTCCCCCCACCTAAAGTGATTTCCCCCCCTTAATAAAAATCCCCCCTTGCACTTAAATTAATCCCCCCAAAAATTTTTTAAAGTCAAGCCAACAGGGTTGTTTTTGGCCCAAAAAAATTACCGGGGTTATAAAATTACGGGGGAAAACACCATTGTTTTTTTGACTTTTGCCACTCACACTGTTATTTGCGCTAAATCTAACGTAAATCTTTAAACAGGCAATTTCTTTTAATTCCCCCCGGTTAATTGAAAGGTTGCAACAAAAAAACCTTTTAAAAACAAAAATAAACTTTTTGGTTTTTTTTGGGACTTTTAAAAAAACCGGGGAATGTTTTTAAAAAGGAAGGCATCTCCCCTTTTTTTAAAAATTTTTTTAAAAAGGGGGCCAAAATTCGTTTTATTCACAAAAAACTTTAAATTGGAAAGGGTGCAAAAAAATAACGTTTTTTATACAAAAATTTTAAAACATTTTGGTACGCGTGTTTTTGAATTTTGGAAAAGCATGTTAATTGACGAAGCATTAGAAAATTTAAAACAGAAATTTTTTTATTAAAAAAAAGGGGAATTGAAAGGGGAAAAAATTAAAGTTTATTATATAAAAACTTAAATTTAGGGTTTTTTTTGGTTTTTTGCGAAATAAGCACTGTTCATTGAGGGCAGCATCTAAAGTAAATTTTTAAAAAAGAATTCTATATTCCCCCACGGGTGAATTGAAAGGTGAAAAAAAATACAGTTTTTTAAAAATTTAAAAAAACAAACAGTTAGGTTTTTTGATTTTTTGGGCGCCTCAGCACTTTTCATTGACGCACCCTCTACGTAAATTTTAAAAACAGCAAATTTAAAATTCCCCCACGGGTTAATTAAAAGGGTCCCAAAAAATACAGTTTATTATTTCAAAAAAAACAATAACTTTGTTTTTTTGATTTTTTTGCCCCCCCCCCCCACTGTTAAATTAAAGCCCCTTCTACGTAAATTTTTAAAACAGCAATTCTATATTCACCACAGGTGAATTGAAAGGTGCAAAAAAAACATTTTAAATTATATCAAAACATAACAGTTAAGTTTTTTTTGGATTTTTGCCCCACTCAGCATGTTCATTGACGCGCATCTATGTAAATTTTAAAAAACAGCAATTCTTTATTCCCCAACGGGGGAATTAAAAAAAAAAAAAAGGGGTGCAAAAAATACAGTTTATTAAAATAAAAACTTTAACATTACGTGTTTTTTGATTTTTTGCGCACCCACATTTGTTCATTGACGCAGCATCTACGTAAACCTTTTTAAAAACAGAAATTTCATATTTCCCCACGGGTTGAATTAAAAGGTGCAAAAAATACAGTTTATTATATCAAAACAAAAACTTTTTTACGTTTTTTTTGCCCTTTTGCGAAACTCAGAAATGTTCATTGACGCAGCACTACGAAATTTTTAAAAACAGCAATTCAAATATTCACCAAAGGTGAATTAAAAGGGTGCAAAAAAATACAGTTTTTTATATCAAAACAAAAACAGTTATTTGTTTTTTGACTTTTTGCGCCCCCCAGCACTGTTCATTAAACCCCAGAATCTCGAAAATTTCTTAAAACAGCAATTCTATATTCCCCAAAGGTAAATTGAAAAAGGTTTGCAAAAAATCATTTTATTATATCAAAACAAAACCATTACTTTTTTTTTGCCCTTTTGGCACTCAGAAATGTTCTTGGGAGGGCCGGGGCACTACGAAATTTTAAAAAACACCCAATTCTATATTCACCCGGGTTTAATTAAAAGGGGTGCAAAAAAACGGGTTTATTATATAAAACAAAAACATTTAAACGGTTTTTTGATTTTTGGCGCCCCCGCACTGTTCTTTTGACGCAGCATCTACTAAATCTTAAAACAGAAAATTCTATATTCCCCCACAGGGGGAATTAAAAGGGTAAAAAAAATACATTTTAAATTATTTAAAAAACAAAACCCATTTACGTTTTTTTTTGATTTTTGGCGAACTCACCCCCTGTTCATTGACGAAAGCATCTCGTAAATCTTAAAACACCCAATTCTATTTTAAAAACCACAGGTAAAATTGAAAGGTGAAAAAAAATACAGTTTATTAAAATCAAAAACATAACATTAAAGTGTTTTTTTACTTTTGCGCACCCAGAAAAGGGTTCATTGACGCAGCATCAACGAAAATCTTAAAACAGAAATTTTTATATTCACCCCGGGTTTGAATTGAAAGGTGAAAAATTTACAGTTTTATAAAAAAAACTAACATTAAGTGTTTTTTGATTTTTTTGCGCACTCACCCACGTTCTTTGGGACAGCGGCATCTACTTAAATCAAAAAAACAGAAATTTCCCTATATTCACCCCAGGTAATTGAAAGGTCCCAAAAAAAAAAAAACATTTTATTATATCAAAAACATAAAAATTTACGTGTTTTTGACTTTTGCGAAACCCAGCACTGTTCTTGGGCCCCGCAGCATCTACGTAAACCCTTAAAAACCAGAAATTTTTATTTTTCCCACCACAGGTAAATTTGAAAGGTGCAAAAATACATTTTATTATATAAAAAAACATAACATTTTAACTGTTTTTTGACTTTTGCGCACTCAGCACTGTTCTTTGACCCCAGAAATCTATTTAAATTTTTAAAACACCCAATTCTATATTCCCCCACAGGTAAAATTAAAAATTTGAAAAAAATTTAATTTAAAAATATATCAAAAAAAACAGTTACGGGGTTTTTTAAACTTTTGCGCACCCAGCATTTTCTTTGCGCGGGCATCTATTTAAATCTTAAACAGAAAAAAATTTTCTTTTTCCCACCACAGGGGAATTAAAAGGGTGCAAAAAAACATTTTTTATATAAAAAACCTACATTCCGTGTTTTTTGACTTTTGCCCCACTCAGAAAGTTCATTGCCCCAGCATTACGTAATCAAAAAACCCCTTTTTTCTATATTCCCCCAAAAGGGAATTGGAAAGGTGCAAAAATACAGTTTATTATGTCAAAACAAAAATTACGTGTTTTTTATTTTGCGCCCCCCAGCACGTTCATTGAGGGGGGGGGAAATTCTACGTAAAACTTAAAACCCTTTTTATTTTCCCCCCCACAGGTGAATTAAAAGGTCCCAAAAAAAAACATTTTAAATTATATCAAAAATAAACATTACGTGTTTTTTGATTTTGCGCACTCAGCACTGTTCATTGACGCAGCATTTTAACGAAAAATCTTAAAACACAATTCTTTTTTCCCACCACAGGGAATTGAAGGGCAAAAAAAAATTTTAAATTATCCCAAAAAGATAAAAAATTTACTTTTTTTTTTTGGACTTTTGCCCAGTCCAATTTGTTGAAAAGACACCTTGCATTTAAAAATTTGAATCCAGAAATTTTTTGTTTTGATTAAAAGGGATTTGAAAAATAGTGTAAATTCCCGGGTTCTTTTAAAAAAGAGATTTTCCAAAAAACCCATACCTTCTCAAATTTTTATATTTTGAACTTTGGAGCAAAATCGGGGGTGGAAAGGGCGACCCAAAGGGGGGTTTGGGGGCACATGGGGTAGGGGGGTTCGAGGGGGGGGTTTTTTTCCCAGTGCGGCGACAAAAAAGGAAAGCCAGGGGATCGTAATTTTCCCCAGGCCCTTTTCCGGCCTGTCATCGCGGGGGTCGGGGCCCTGTAAATCAAAGAACGAACATCGTCGCCAATTGTCCTTTTCCAGGGTTAATGCAACCTGCATCTACGTTTACCCCCTCGTCCTCGCGTCCAGGCCCACAAATGTCGTCATAAAGCATCATAAGCAGCATCCGTCCAAATGAAGCGGGCCAAAATTTCCTGGGTTGGAAACCCACCACTGTGGAAAAACCATTGTCTAAAGACCTCTTTGATGAAAAAAAATTGGGGTTTGGGGTCAGAAGGCATTTTTAAAAAAACAAGGGGATGATTTATTCCCTGCTCTGACCCCAGTTATGTTGCCATCAAAGGAAGGTGAAGGGAAAACCGGGTTTCAATCGGCAAAAACCCCGGGCGGCCTGGAAAACGCCCTTTGCAGTCCCCCTTGCTTTTTACCCGCAGCTTCGGGGTTGAAGAAAGTCAGGACGCCCAAAAGGGGTACCGGGTTTTAAAGATGATGGATGACGACTTTTGCGGGATCCCCCCGGGTCTTTTCCCGCAGAATTTGCTTGCGAGCGCTTCATAAAGGGGGAACGGGGGGGGAAAGACGAGGGGGTAGTGCCCAAAAAGGGTTTTCCCCCCCCAAAAAAAGGGGAGGGAGGGGGGGCGAAAGAAGTCCGCTAAATTTGTTCCGCCAGACGGCAGCGAAAACCCCCCCTCCCCGCTTATCGCCGTAAAAAAGGCCCCAGGCCCTTTTAAAACCCGGGGCCCTTTCCCTTTGAGAAAGGCCTCTGATTCACCCAAGCGATGACCAAGCCGCCTTTCCGTAAATGAATAAGTAGAGGCAAAAACAATAAGTGTTTAACCACCCCCAAACATGTCTATCACATGCAGCGAAGGGCATGAGTTTTAAATGGGGGAACATTTGGGAAAAAAAGGGCCAGACCGCCCGGCCGGGCCCCCAACCCACTGTCCCCAACCCTCTGTCTCCCCCCTCCCCCTTTCCTCCGCCACCCAAGCTTTCCTCAGCTCCCCCTTGCTCCCCCCCGGGGGGAAGTTTTTTTTTTTAGATCGGGGATCAGCCTCCGCTTCAGCCTCCACCGTCGCCCAAAGGGTACCACCAGCACCACCAGAGACCCTTTCCCTACTCCTTCTCCTTTTCGCCCCGTTTGAAAAGAACCGCAAAGCCCATACAGCGGCCATTTTAGAGCCACCTTCTGTTTTTCCAGGGTTTTGGGGGCAAAAAAAAAACTTTTAAAACCCAAAAAAACCCTCCCAAACCAAAACCTGAACGTCGGGAT
Source organism: Phyllomedusa bahiana (assembly GCA_025379985.1). NCBI lineage: Eukaryota > Metazoa > Chordata > Amphibia > Anura > Hylidae > Phyllomedusa > Phyllomedusa bahiana. Next base: position 41,027 of record JAODAL010019901.1, on the reverse strand, counting down.
TTTCCAGGCTTTTTGGGCTTGGGAAAAGTTGCCCTTTTCCCTCCCGGTGGACACAGATGGGTTTCCCCCACGTTTATGGCCCTCGCTTTCCCCCCAAAAACCCCGATGCCGAGCAGGATTTTTTTGCCAGAAAAACCGTCCCTGCCCTGGCCAGCCAAAGTTGTCATCTAAAATTTCAAGGGCGTTTCTTGTGCAATTTTCCGGGGAAAAGTCCCTCTCACCACCCCCACATGGACATTGCACGGCCCCCCCCGCCGCTATAAACTCTGTGACAAACTTTACTGGGTGAGCTGGGGGATGTCTTTTGGGGGTGACGTGGCCCTTTTTTCAAAGGCTGGGGCACGCTCTTCAAAACCCCAGGGGTGGGCAGGGGTCTTTCCCCCCCAAGGGCCTTTTGGTGGCATCAAGTGCCCAGAGACACCAGGCCGTTTGAAATTAACTGCCTTTGGGGACCGTTCACCCCCAAAAAGGTCAGGAGCTGTGGCGGCTCTAAGCAACGAGACCGAGCGCTGGCGGGTGACCCCGAAAACCCTTTTGCCAGGCAAGGTGGGGTGCGATAACGGGGGAATTGCTGCCGCCCCTTTAAAATCGGTAGGCCCCGGGGCACATCCCTTGGCCCTTTTGGGCCCTTTTAAAGAACCCCTTTTCTGCCGGAAAATTTTTAAAGAAACTACCCGGGGCTGAAACCCGCCCCGTGAAAAAGGCTCGAGGGCTGATTTGCAATTCCCCGTTGCAAAAATGCTTCGTCCCGCCCGGGTGCGGGAGAAACGGGCAGCTCGACCCCCCCCGTCAAACCCCTCTCATTGTTTTTTGTTGGGGAAACGCTGGGAAACCCCCCTCCACAGCTCCAGCGAAATTTTGGGAGCAGCGCAATTTCCATTAGCAGTACCGGGAAAATGAACATGGCCCAAAAACAGCGGTACGGACCTCGGGGTGTTGAAACCCCGGAGTGGAGGCAGGTGAAAAAAGCCCCTGGACCATCCTTGCCAGTTTTGAAGAAGCCAAACCAAAAAAGGTAGTGCGGACAATTCCCCCCTTTTCAGCAAAGGCATTTGGGGGGATCTTAGTTCTGGAACGATCGTTGGACACTCCTTTAAAAAAACAGGGCCCCCCACGACGGAGGAGGAGACGGACACAAAAACGGACACGGAACCCTTTCTCTCCGTTTAAATCCACAAGGCCCCGGGCTTTTACAATTTTTCGGTCTTCATTTTGGCAGTGGGGTTTGGGGTCCAGAGCTAGTGCAAGGGGGCATCAGCTCCCTTCCCGGGTGCATCACTCCCGGGAAGTCAGGGCTGTGTTGAAGCTGTGCCGGGGGCAGCCCAAAGGGGGAGGAGGAGGAGGGAGGTTTCCGACACCAGTTTTTCCGACGTCCCTGCCTTGGGAAAAAGGGTTGGGGCGAATTTGAGGCGGTTTTAGGAAGAGAGGAAGATCGTTGGTAGTGCCCCTCGACCCCGGGGTTTGGGAAAACAAGGGGTCCATCTCCTCACTGAGTGCTTGGATGCTCCTTTCCCCCAAAAATGGGTCCCCCGCTTTTAAAGGGCCCTCAAAAAGAACAAAGTTACTGGGTTGGGGCCCACCCTCCTGATTTCCCCGGGGAAAAAACCAAAAAACAAACACTTTTCCCTTTCCCCCCACCCAAATAGAGTTAAAAAGCAGGGAAAAGGTGACCCTTTCTGATTGATCAAAAATGGGGACATCTGTTTCTCTGCTTCAGTTCCCCAAATGTCACGGGGGGAACAACTCAGCGACGTACAGCATAGAGTGGCCCAAGGGAAGGGGGTAGCGGCCCAGCAGGGAAAAGGGGGCGAAGCCTAAAGGGTGACCTCTGGCAATCTTTGTTTACCACCCCACCCCAAGAATGCAATGCAGGGGGCACAACCCCAAAACCCCAGAATCAGCTTAAGATCATGGGGCCGACATCTGCGTCCTCAACACCGATGTTTTTTCATGTTTCTGAAAACCCAAAAGGCCCTTCTGGGTAACCAAAATGGAGAAAGGCCCCAGCGGCTCGTCAACCCCCCATAAGGTGTTTTCCTGCCCAGCAGCCAGCGTAAAATCTGAACGGGCCTTCAGCACCCCGCCCGGGGGGAGTCATTACAGACAAAAGCAACCGGGTTTCCAAAGATAATGTGGGTGTTTGACTTTCATCAAGATTTAAACAGGCTTGGGTCTCTGATGATGTTTTTGGGCCCCCAAATTTCCCCGGGTCACCCCAATTTAAAGTTTCCAACCTTTTTCAATTCCTTTTTTTAACCCGAAATGGGCCCCTTTAAAACTTTTTTTTTAAAATGATCATTTCTTACTGCCCAAATTTTTTTTCTCTTTTTTCCCAAAAGTTTTTTTTTTGCTGTTTTTCTGTGAGGAAACTGTTAAAAAGACAGCAAGGTTTCATGGGCAAAAACCCTATTCCATTTACCAAATTTATCTTAAGAAGTTTTCGCTTTTTCAATGGTTTTGAGGGATTTTGCTGTGAATAACCCGCAAAAAATCATGGTCCTTTGGAAAAGAAATGTGGTTTTTTAAATTTGGCCCCCCTCCCTCACAATTTTTTTAAAAGTGTTTAGAAAATCATATTTATTTTTTTGGGGGTCATGTAGCTGTGGAAAACAGCAATTAAACATGGGCCCCTTTGTAAAAGAAATGTAGCTTTTTAAGTGGGATTTCTCCCCCCACAATTTTTAACAGTGGCCCGAGGGAAATCATTTTTTTAATTTTTTGGGTTTTTGTGCTTTGAAATTTCAGCAATACTAAAAGGGCCCCCTTTTTTAAAAAAAAAGTTTTTTCTAACGACATTTGTTCTTTACAAATTTACCAAATGGCTCAAAAGGGCCCTTAAATTTTAATTTTTGGGGGGATTTTGGTGACATGCAGCCTTTTACTACAGGGGCCTATTCTAAAAAATGTTTTTTTCTAACGAAATTTTTTCTTTCACAATTTCAAGAAGGGGGCTCAAAGGGGGATGGGGCTTTTCAAAACAGGAATAGGGAGGGGCACCCGTTAAAGGACAAATATTGCAAAAAGACTTTTTTTTTGGCAAGTTTTTTAACATAGCTATCAATTTCCCCGTATTGAAGAAACCCATTTAAAACAATGAAAAAAAGAGAAAAAAAGGGCAAGGTGGGGTTCCCCTCCCATTTTAAAAAATTTTTTTCTAGAATTAAAGTACTAAAAAAAAATTGAAAGTACAAAATAGCCGTTAAAAAAAAATTTCCCCTGAAAATTTTAGAAAGGGGGGTAAAGGAAAACTTGAACCCAAAGTAAAGGGTTTTTCAGGGACATGGAGAAGGAGAATGGCCCGAGAAAAAAAGTACAGAGACCATTTCCCCCAGCCGTTGGGGTAAAAAAGAAAAAGAATGCCAAAAATAAAAGGGGACCGGGGGGTTAAAAGGGAAACGTTAACCCCCCCAGATTTTTCCCAAATGAAGCTCAATTGGTCCCCTTTATTTCGGGGGGGGCAAGCGTACCCCCGGAATTTACTGTGTATGAGGAAGGGTTTGGGGTTCCCCACACTTCCGCTTCCGGCCCCCCTTGCCCCAGCACACATTTTCGTTGCTGCGTCTAGGGGATTTTAAAAACCCGCGTGTTTATAATGACGGACGCCCCCGGGCTTTTCACCCCCCCCATTTTAAAATCCCCCCTGGGTTTATACGGGGGCCCCGGACAGGTATAGTCAATGTCCCGTGAAATAAAATGGTGGTTGAAGGGGCTCCTTTTTCCGGCACTTTTTAAATGGGGGTGGGCATGCAGGTTTGGGGCTCATGTTTGGCCCCGGGGCAAAGGGATAGGCAATTTTCCGTGAAAACTAAAATTGGGGGGGTTGATGACTCCCCTTTTTTCCCGGGACTTTTTAAATTTTGGGGGGGATGCAGGTTTTGGGGCTCATGCTGTGGCCCAGGAAAAGGTTAAAAGTCAATGTCCATGAAACTAAAATGGGGGTTTAAAAACTCCCTTTTTCCCGCACTTTTTTAAAAAGTGGGGGTCAAAGCAGGTTTGGGGTCTGCCCCTGGCCCAGGGCCGGTATAGTCAAGTCCAGTTAAACTAAAAAAATGGTTGAAAGGGCTCCCTTTTTTCCGGCACTTTTTAATTTTGGGGCATGCAGGGGGTTTTTTGGGTCATGCCCGTGGCCCCGGGGCAGGGATAGTCAATGTCCAGTTGAACAAAAAAGGGGGTTGGAAAGGGCCTTTTTCGGGACTTTTTAAATTTTGGGGTCTGCAGGTTTGGGGTCATGCGTGGCCCAGGGCAGGTATACAATGTTTCCCGTGAAATAAAATGGTGGGTTTTAAAAACTCCTTTTTTTCCCCACTTTTAAATGTGGGGGCAAGCAGGGTTTTTGGGGCTCATTTTGTGGCCCAGGACAGGTATAAATCAATGTCCATGAAATAAATGGTGGGGTTTAAAGACTCCTTTTTTTCCGGGACTTTTTAAAAGTGGGGGTTTATGCAAAGGGTTTTGGGGGTTTATGCAGTGCCCAGGAAGGGATAGTCACTGTCCAGTTTAAAATAAAATGGGGGTTGAAAAAATTTTCCTTTTTTCCCGGGACTTTTTTTAAATTTTGGGGGTCATGCGGTTTGGGGCTCATGCTGTGGCCTTGGACAGGAAAAATCCCAAAGTCCCAGGAAACTAAAATGGTGGTTGAAAAGGGTCCTTTTTCCCCCACTTTTTAAATGTGGGGGTCATGCAGGTTTTGGGGGTCAAGCTGTTTGGGCCCCGGGGCCGGGAAATTTAATGTCCCGTGAAACTAAAAATGGGGTTTTAAACACCCTTTTTTCGGCAATTTTTAAAGGGGGGGGTCAGCAGGTTTTGGGGGGCATTTCTGTGGCCCAGGGGCAAGGTTTTGTCAAGTCCCTGAAACTAAATTTTGGGGGTTGAAAGACTCCTAAATTTCCGGCAAATTTTTTAAATTTTGGGGTCATGCAGGTTTGGGGCCATCTTTGGGCCCCGGACAGGTATTAGTCCCAAAAAGTCCAGTGGGGAAAAAAATGTTTTTTGAAAGACTCCTTTTTTTTGGAACCCCCTTTTTTAAATGTGGGGGGCTTTCAGGGGTGGGGCTCATGCTTTCGTTTTCCCGGACAGGGATATTTTAAAAGTCCCCTTCAAGTAACATGGGTTCAAAATAACTGCCTTCCCGGGACTTTTTTTAAATTTTTTTGGGGGATCAGGTTTTAAAAGGGGCAGGCTGTGGTTTCAAAACAGGATAGTAAAAAAGGCTGTGAAATTTTTTTTTGTGACTTTTATAACCAAATGTGTTGCCTAAGATGTAGCAAAAAATCCTTTTTACTGTTGTGGATGTTAATTTTAGCTTTCCCGCCTTTTTTTGGGTTTTAATAATGAGGTGTTGTTGCTCTCCCAAAAGACCCTTTAAAAGGGCCTTTCCCCCATAAACGAAACTCACATCGAAAAAAACCCTTTTCGATAGCCCCCTAAACCGGCCCATTTGATTGAAAACTCCCATAGGGCCCAAGCAATCCGCTTTAAAACTAGTAAGCCAGTTTAAAGAGACTGGGGATCAAAGGAATTTGCACTTGATCCCTGGGAAAAAGAATAAGGAAAACCTACTATTATGAAGTAAGTTTTTAATTTTTACAGAACCTCTTGGGGGCCCCCGAAAAGCAAACCAAAAAGAGGAAAAAAAACCCTAAAACTTCACTTTTTTATTTTTTTAAAAAATGAGGGAAATAACTCCCTCTCAACTATACCAAAACCCCGACACATAAAAATTCTAAAATAAAAAACCCAAAACATCTCCCCAAGGGGAAATAATATATCCTAAAAATTTAAAGACAGGTCGTTCGCCCCAATAAGGGGGTGCCCGCCGAAGGACGGCCCTACAAAAAATAAAGACCCGTTTAGGCCCCTATGGTCCCATCCCAAAAAATGACATGTTTCGATCAACCAATTGGGTTTATACAGGGGGGAATTCGGAAGAAACCAAATATACAACCCGATAGCACTATAATACCAGAGGCAAACATTTAATAAAAAACAGAGGGCCAAAAAAGAACCCTCCAAAAAAGATTTAAACGTCAAATAGGGCTGTTACTATTACCAAACAAACTTAAAAATTTAAAAGTTAAATATCCAATTTCACAGCCCCCCCTACCCAAAAAAAAAATTACAAATCTGCCCAAAGAAAAAAAAGTGGGAAGAAAGCCTTAGTATGGACACCTATCACATTAGAAATCGCATGGTAGATGGTCCAATCCGAACTGAACAAGAGCTTTCCCCGTTTTGAAGAGGATAGGAAAGAAAGTCCTCCCCCCACCCCGTAAGGGTGTAAAAGCCCGTGGGTTTTAAATTTTAAAGGGATGCTGTTTAAACCCGCGCTTTATGGTTTTTAAGGCCCCCCCCATTTTTTTTTCCTCAGGGGCCCCCCCCGTGATCTCCTCAGCGGCGCCCTCGTTATTTTCTTTAAACCCGCCCCGGGGCGTCCCTGGTTTGGGGCGCAAGGGGCCTGGTAAATCAACAACGCTCGAAAACTTTTTATAGCAAAAAGGCATGGGGCAGAAAGAACAATTCTACCCTGCTTGGGTTTAAAACACTACGGAACCAAAATTTCAGCAGCGGATGCCGGGGGGGGTTAATTCCCGTTCCTAAAAAATGTCTTCTTTAGCATTTTTAAAGGGGAGTATCTCTCTAAAGGGGAACAGGTAGGTATAATACAGCACCAAACAATATAAAGAAAACAGATGTCAATGAGAGAATTAGATATAGCTATTAAATTCCAACATTTCATTGAGTCCACAGGGTGTTTTAGTTTGTAAGGAAAAAGTCCAAAAACACTCCCTTTGTAGGAGTAATCTGTCTAAGTCTCCACGTCTTAATGAGGATGTTATACAGTCAATTCCCCTCCAGGTCAGGCATTTAGCATTCCCAGCATGTTGTGAATGGACGTGTCTGGAAATGGGGATATCCCGGTGATGGCGAATGTCCCCCAGGTGTTCTCCTATTCTACGTCGGAGTTGCCTCGTGGTTTTGCCGACGTACATTTTGCCACAGATACAGATGATGAGATATACAACCTACATTCCCCCTCTAATGATACCGAATCCCAGATCATTAAACTCATGCAGATTTCTTTTATGCTAGAAGAGATGCAGGTCCTACAGAAAGGTCTCTCGTTCTTCCCTACTGTGAAGTTTAACCTTTTTTCCTGGACCAAGGACCTCCATCTCTTCACGAGGAAATTACACTGTCGCAAGTTTTTTGCGTAAAAAGCAAACTGAGGTGCCTTTTTTGGGGCATTCCCCCTAAAATTTGGGAGGTGTGAGACTATTATTTAATCATCTGGGGTTTCCCCCAAAAATAAATTTGGGAAAAGGGCCCCTAACACTTTAAAAAAAATTAAAAGCATAAGTCCTCCCATCATTGGGTTTCCTGCATTGACATTTTTCGGGAAATTTGGCCCTAAAAGATTTGGCTGCTTACGGGGTTCAGGATGGAATAATATTCGGGGACCTGGAGGGGGCTTAGAGGGTTTATCAAAAAAATGAGTCCTTCTAAAAAGCCGGTCAGAAAAGGGGGCGGGAACATGTGTTTTTTTAGATCGCGAACAGACGAAAATTTTATGTGCTCCTTGCTATCAGATCGTCTTGTTTAAAAGATCCTGTCACTGATCATACCGTTATTTTCCCAGTCAGAACAAAACACCCCTACAAAAGGTGGAGGTAAATTTAATTGATCAACAAAAAAATGGATTTTTTTTACCCAGCCCCGAAAAGTACAACATTTATGCCCTTCCCAAAAATCCAAAAAGGTAAAAACCCCACTTAGGGGTCGGGATAGTTCAGGCAATGATTCATGAGTCAGAACAGGGGTATTATCTTATCATGTTACTCCTTTGTACAAACCTTTGCATTCATACATCAGGACACAACAGTTTTTGCTGAAACGCTTGGAGGGTCTTTCATTTGACTCAAAAAACTGCCTTTTTGGGGTGAGTATGACTAGAATCTCTCTCACTTCTATACACATACCGGGCCTTTGAAGGGTGAATTTTTTTCTATCTTTCAGGGACAACAATTTAAAGAACATTTTTATTTTATTGATCTTTTACAATTTGTTTTACTGGGAAATTATTTTCCTGTTTGATAGGGTGGTCTTCCCCCAGACTGGGGGGTACAGCCATGGGCATTCCTGCCCCCTGGTTTATCCCAATTTTTCCCTGGCTGGTGGGAAGCACCTCTCTTCGGTGATCTCCCCCCCCTTTTTAGATGGGATACCCCTTTTGGGCAAGGTTATTGACGATATTCCATTTTCGGGAAATTGGCAAGGGGGACCAATTTCTATTATGTTAGAACATTGAACGTCTTCTCTAAATTGAAATTTCCTTTGAATTTGAGCCACAGACATTACCTTTTTGGACTTAAAGGTTATTAAAAAATCATCTTGGTGCCCTTTTCTACTGCCTATTTAAAAAAACCCAGGGGCCACCAACCTCTCTTGAGAGGGGAGAGCCACCATCCCACACCCCTGAAACGTGGATCCCCGGGGGACGTATCTGGGGGTAAGACAAAATTGCTCCTCCATGGATGAATTTTAAAAAAAGAGGCCCACCCTGCGAGAACGCTTTCTTCCAAAGGTCCCTGATTATATTCTCGACAAGCACATCATTATGCCTATCAAAAACTCTTAATGAATTATTGACATCAAAAAAAGATCGGGAATCTGAGAATGATAACTTGATACGTCGATGGAACGTTCGATGAGGGCCCCCTGAGTTTTAAAAAAACCCTGACCGCATTGGATATTTGAGGTGGATGCTGATCTGAAGGATAGTCGTACAAAACCCACCTTTACTTTCAGGAGGGGCAAAAATTTTTGTTTTTTTTGTTTGGATAGTCATTTCTGAGAAAAAAAAAAGAACATGGCTAAAAAACTGAAGGGTTTTTTTTTAAATGTGGGACTGTCTTTCTGATTTAAGGGAAAAAAAACACATTTTTTTACAGTTGCAGTGGGAACAAATTTTTTTACATCCGCATTTTTCAAATGCAAGACGATGTATGTTTTATATTCATCATCTGTATCTGTGGCAAAGTCGTCGGCAAAACCACGAGGCAACTCCGACGTAAATAGGAGAACACCTGGGGGACATTCGCCATCACCGGGATATCCCCCTTTCCAGCATCCATTCACAAATGCTGGGAATGCTAAATCGCCTGGAGGGAATTGATGTATAAAATCCTCTTAGACGTGGAGACTTGACGTTTCTCCTAAAAGGGAGTGTTTTGGACTTTTTCCTTACAAAAAAAAACACCTTTGGGCTCAAAAGAAAAGTTGGAATTTAAAAGTATATCTAATTTTTCTCATTTCATCTGTTTTTTTTACTGTTTGGTGCTGTATTAAATTACCTGTACCTTTAGAGAGATAAGCCTAAATGCTGTTAGACAGTTATGGAAGCGGGGTTAATCTCCCCGGGTCCCTGCTGAAAATATGGGTTCCCCTAGTGCTTTTTATTCAACAAAGGTAGAATTGCACTGCGCTGCCCTTGCTATGAAAGATTTCGAGCGTTGTTGACTTACCAGTGCGCTTGCGCGGCTGCCAGGGACGCTCCGCGGTTGAACTAAAGGGGCGTGATGAGATCACGGCGGGGGGCCCCTGAAGTGCGCCTTAAAAAACCGTGGGGCGCGCGGCCCTTTACAGGTCCCCTTGAACACGCCCCTGCTTTTACACCCTTACAGGGTGCGGGACGGACGTTCTATCCTATCCTCTTCTAAACTGGTAAGCTCTGTGTCTCAGTTCTGATTTGGACCATCTACCATGCGATTTCTAATGTGATAGGTGTCCATACTAAGGCTTTCTTCTCCACTCTTTTTCATTGCAGATTTGTAATGTTTTTTTTGGGGTAGGTGGCTGTGTAATGGACTACTAACTGTGAGTAGCTTTAAGTTTGTCTTGTAATTGTAACAGCCCTATTCTGACGTTTCAATCATTTTGGAGGTGATTCATTTTGGCTCTGTTGTTATTCAATGCTTGGCCTCTGATATTATAGTGCTTATCTGCTGTATATATTGGTCTTTTCCCAATTCTCCCTGTTGAAAAACTGGATGATCGAAAAGTCATGTTGGGGTAGGGCCTTGGGGAAACAGGGGTTTTTTTTTTTGTGTAGGGGCCAGTCCCCTGCGGCCGCCCTTATTGGGGCGAACGACCTGTCATAATAGGTTAGGGATATCTTAGTGTCCTTAGGGAGATGATAGGGCTTTTTAGTTTAGAATATTTATGTGTCTGTGTTATTGTGTATAGTTGAGACGTAGTTACTTCTGACTTTTTATAAGAATATAATAAAAGTGAAGTTTTATGGCTTTTTTCCTCTTTTTTGAGATTACTTGATCCCTGGGACCTGCTTCTGAATCCTCAGAACAGAGGGCCTGAGCGTTCTGAGGTAGGATGCCCTGGCCGGACCAGGCCCCATGGGGTGGCAGGCCCCAGAGCAGACACTATGGCTACTATGGCAGTAGTCGCTGACCCTGCCCTTTTATGTCATGGAATATTTCATTCCTAAACTCTACTCTTCCATGGAAACTGTGACTACAGATTACAGGAAGATCATTCTGTGAAGTCGTTTTTAAAGCTTCTGCCGACTACATCTTAGAATCAGCCTGTATTTATAATTGGTAGTTTGGCAATGGCAAAATGATGAGGAGGATCAAAATAAAATGTGTAAAGTTGTTAAAAGAACCTTACAAATTAACTAATTACTGTTCTGCAATTTCCAGAGCCTGAACCTGAAGACCAGAACATTCAGAACCTTTCATAACCTGTTTACAGAGTTTAAAGTATGAAACTGTAGACAAAATTGGCCAGATTGGACAATTGAGAAGAATGATTTCCTGAAGCCTCTGTAGAAAGCTGACTAGCATTAGTTTGGAAAGCTACATATTTCAAGTGTAAAAATCACAATCTTTCTTTCTAAGAGGATACATGGCTCAGTTTTGCTTCAATGCCCTCATAGGTATCAGAAACATCACATTATTCTAATCATCATCTCAGACAAATGCAAGATTCTTGCATAGTGTACAGGAGAAGGTGGTAAAATACACTACTAAGGTTTGAAAATGCTTAATAATGATTACTAGTAATTGCACAAATATCTGTATTATTATGTATTACAGGTGTTGTACTAAAAGTCTATTTGACCTCTACTTCACTCCTGTATTCATCTTGTGCATATGTCTACAGAAAATGTATACTTATGCTGTTTTGCAGGAATGTAACCAATCCTGGCCGCTTAGAGCTAATGGCAGACTATCTCTAACAACCAAACACAGTGAGGGGGGAGTAGAAGGTTATATAAGCTAGGTAAATTCAGGTTTCTCTCGCTTTTTCTAATTATCTTTCTACTGGGTTAATCATTATCATCATCATCATCGGTCTTAGCAGTTGTCAGAGATGAAATCAACCATACCACCCTGACGAAGGCTATGCTGCCTCTGGGCTCAGGGGTCACCTTTAACCCTTTATTTCCCTGGCCACATGGGAGTGGATCCAGAGAGTGAGGTAAAGCTGATTCTAAAAGAAGAAGAGGGTCTCAGCTGGGCTAACCAGGACTTTGGATTCTAATGATTTTTGTGAGGTATAGATTTAGTCCCACCAGACCTCATTGCCTTTGGGACCCAGTTAGCTTCTGGCCTCACTCAAAATCCCATTTTAATTTCTGGAAATTGCTCATAAGGAACTTTAATTTAGGGAATCACTGCTCCTGCATTAGTCTACTGAGTGGCTTGGAATGGGTGTGAATGGAATTGCAACTTGGAATGTAATCCACTTCTGGGTGCTTGGAAGATCTGCCATAGAATATAAAGGAGGCTTCTGCTGACATTAGATTTGAAAAGTTAACCCACCATTTCCTGCATGTCATTTCTGCACCGTACCTCAAGGGCACCTCACCCACTATCTAACATGGGTAGTTGAGGGAGAGACCACTTCCAGAGTGTTCTCCGGGGGAACAATTACCACCATCATCACCGGAGTGCAGACCCCTTCTTCACTGGTGCTGGAGGCGCATGAAAGGAATGGGTAGCGAAGCGTGTAGCCACCATGACAGAAAACAGGCTCAGGCCTACGGTTACCGCTCCCATCTCCCTCTCCTCTGCCTCTCTGCGTGAGCCCCAGTCAACCACAAAAGACCACTGCAAGGGAACTCCCAAGTCGCTTCCCCTGATGAGGTCACATGCGAAGCCGATTGGCATGCAAGCGTGCTACTTCAGGGTAAGGCAGATGTGTGTTCAGGTCACAAGCAAAAAAGGACAGGGCTTGAAAATAGATATCACAAAGTAGCTGCAGCTAGCCCATATACACCATTAGAACGAATGTTGTCAAAGTTGGATTATCTCTGCTCCATTTCCCAGCACTAAACCCTCATTGTGTGGGACACAAAAGCATTGTAGACTACACTTTTCATGTCCAGGACAGAAGGCATGTACGTTTTGACAAATAGAACTAACATAGTCCAAAAAGAACATAATCATCTTCTGCTGATACCAATGGGCCAGCCGCAGCTGCATTAAAGGGGTTTTGCCATGATCTCATTTCATAACTTCTGCATCCAGCTCTTCAGCTCTGTGTGCTCAGAAAGGGGCGTGTGTGATTTTTTTGAATTGCATATCATGTGACCCTGCAGGATGACATCACCATGCCTTTCCTCTCTGTAGTCAAAGAAAGGTCTGTTTATGTGTAGACCTGTAAGTAGACACATTGTAGCTCAGAGGTAAAACTTTTGCCTCCAAGCACAAGGGTATTCGGTTCAAATCCCTGCAGGAACCAAACCTGTGGACTTTTTTTCTCTTTATCAATGCACATAGCTCATTGAGGTTTCTTTTTTCTTTTATTTGTACTGTTTGATTAATTACTAAGGAGTACAGAGGATGGAAGTAGAGTGACAGCACCTGGGGTTGAACACTCAGTAGTTGCCTGAGAGGAGAGATGATGTCTGAGCATGTGCGACCAGTACTGAGGAGCTCTCGGCCCTGGTCGTATCCGCTGGAGACGAGCTGTAAAGAATGGATCACTAAAGGAGCAACTAAAACAAAAACGGTCCAGAATTTTTAATAATGATGAATAGTGAAAATGTTTATTATTTTATTTACAAACTTCCCACATCAATTTTACTTTGTGGAAAAACCCCTTTAAGGTGGCTGTAAGGATACTTTTTTATGATATCCTGAATGCTTACAAAGTAGTTTTGAAAAACAAGTCAAAATGTTTCTTTAAGAAGGAGAAAAACAGATTCATAGACTCATCCTCATACATTTTCAAATTGCATGTATCCTGGTTTTAGCATAATATTTTCTCAAACAATTAAACGTCATGGATTTATTGGTAGATAGCTTTATTATTATTATTTGCTATTGAACACTTCTTTTATACAGCCATTTAGGGGACTTTCTGTTCATCTTATAGAAGGGCTGGGGGTTGTTATTTCTGCCTGCACATGCTATAGCAGTTGTTCAGTAGGTATTCAGTCCTTATTAAATGGTTTTAACCATTTTTTGCTGTGTCTTAAATAAAGGCATTTTGTTAGCATTTTGTGGTTGGGTGTGCATTCATTTTATATTATAAGTTGTCTTAGTCTTGTTACTGTTTTTTACTATGATTTATCACTCACATATTGCAGCCATCTTTTTTTTAATGCACTGCCCTCTGTATCATGGTTATAATATGATTATTTCCTGGCAATAATTTTTTGTGTTTTGGAGCTCTGAGGGCTGTAGTTGTTTTTATTGCTTTTCCTTGTCACTCGCTGGAATTTCATGGTGTCAGGTAGGCACCCAGGACATAACTGTTCTGCTTTATTCTAGACATTTGTCTGTTATGGAAGGTCACAGAGAACTGCACAGTTAGAGGTCTGTCTTCTAGTGAAGTTACGGCATAATATGTAGTATTTACAATAAATCTAATATGTCTGATAATACTTGCAGGAAGGAGACCCCATGAAAATTCTGGAGTGACACATGACCAAAGACTACACCCAGAACTCAACATTTCAGCTAGCAGACTACCTATGTCTGCTGTTACCTTGTATCAGTTAAGGCCTATACTTTGAAATGTCACACATAATAACATATTGCCGTGATACTTTATTGGAGCAGGTACCCAAAACCTGAACAAGCAAATATCCAGCATAAATAAACATCTTCCAAAGTAAATCTTCCAGCCAATAAATCAGGGATATCTGGAGAAATGATTCAGATTAGAACAGCTGTGAATTTGTCAGGTCTAGGCGGTACTCAGCCTGCAGGGAGCAACAGTCTGCAGCAGCTGAATTGCGACCCCACCCTGATACACATTCCGCTGAGAGCTGTGTGAGTGACAGAGGCCTAGCCACTCGCACCAGCCAATGGGGGCCCCGGAGGCCGCTCCAATCAGCTACAGGGGCGGTATCCGGAAATCCCATTTAAACTCCCTGCAGGCTGAGTGCAGGGCCTGCGATATTCTCCTGGCTGCTTTACCTGTGCTTTGTTCATGTGTTTGCTTACCTGTGTACCTGACCTCGGCTTGTTTCCTGACCCTGTCTTGCGCTCTGATTTTGCACCTCGCTCCTGTTTGTGCTTTTGACCATGGCTTGTTTATGGTTATTATTTGGTTCCGATTTGTGGGTTGGCGTTTCTGTTTGGTTATTGACCCGGTCTGTCTGACCCTTCTTCCTCCTGATGGCCCCAGCACTTTAGCAGCGCAGGGACTGTCGCCCAGTTGGTGTCTGCCGCCCAGGGTAGCACGTAAAGTAGGCAGGGACAGTGGGCTGGGTTCCAGTCAGAGCTCCCTGTACCCCCCTTGACGTGACAGAATTTGAGTCTGATATTTTATATCAAAGCTTCAGGGCACAAAAAACCATAAAAATCACGTTAGCCAGGGGCAACGAAGGAAAATACCATTTTAGGAATAAACCACATCTGGATATAACTAACCGATAATCAATGCATCCGGGATATAGATGCTGATAAGTTAATGCAAATATAGGGTTGCAGCAAGCATAGAGACCAAAACCAAAAAAAGATGAGAAACCCATATAAAGTGTATCAAAAACTTTATTACATAATCACAAAATGATTTAAAAACAGTCAAAATGACATCATTGAAAAACAACATACCAGAAGCAATACCCCCACTCCAATGAAAAATGTATAAGCAGGAGATCCAGGGCACATCCAACAATTGTATGATTTCAGAAGGAGACCAACCCACCATCTCTATAGCAACAAATAAATGAAACAGACTCAAATACAAACAATACCATACCAGCGGAAAGGGGGTCCCAAGGATGATGGAAATGCCCAAGGAATAGTGACAGCTGGATCTCCGTGCCGCTCCTTTTCCTGGTATGATTATTGTTTTGAAATATATTGGTCGTTTCATTTATTTTTCATATAGAGAGGGGGGTTGGTCTCTTTCATGAATATCATACAATTGTTTGGATTGGCCCGGATCTCCGTGCTTATACTATATTTAATTGGGTAGGGGGTATTGCTTCTGGTATGTTGTTTTACATGATGTCATTTTGACTGTTAAATCATTTTGTGATTATGTAATAAAGTTTTTTGATACACTTTATATGGGTTTCCATCTTTTCTTTGGTTTTGTTTCACATCTGGATATATCAACAACAATTAATTGTGTTGGCACTTTTGGTGACTATGCAATGGAAAGCAATAACCGTTTATATGGTAAGGATCGACAGTGATGGATTCACACTCTTTCAATAATTGCATCTTTTGTAGATTGATGCCCAACACCATAAGACATTAACGTTTTGTGTATGCTGTGAGATGTTGATACACTAACATCTAGGTGACCAAAACAATTCAGACACTGAGGGGAATCCTAAAGCATTTATTCTACATTAATAAAGACAAAGATATGTCACCTGCACATCCTCATAATAGAAATCAAAACACTTTAAGTGTAACATGGTAGGAGTGGATCCTCTTGTCAAGTTGGTAATTTAAGGAAAAACATCAGAAGTCTGTTTCATCATTATATTCTTATTAAGCTCATCAATAGTTTGTTAAACTGTTTTTACGCTATACATCCTTATCGAAGTATCAGATTTTCTCTCACACAGCTTTCCTTAGGCAGATGCAGTGTCTGCTAAAAAGCCAATTCAAGGACTTCCTCCTCCCCCCAGATAATAAAGAGGAGAGCGTTTGGGATTGTGTCATATCAGCTAATGCTTCATACGTACATGCAAATTATAACTTGTCTCTTAGCGACCACCAATTAACCAATCATGTGGTGATAGAATAGTCATGTGATTAAAAAGTTCTATTGGAATGTAATTTACTGTGATTAAACTTCAGATTTCATGTCCCAGCCAAGCGTATGGGTCATACTTCTCGAGCTCCGGCTGCCGGCAGCAATAATAATAATATAATTCGGAGGAGGTATTTAATTGGATAAGGAGTGGAACAAAGATAGATTCCACACCTGATTTAAGCATCTTGACAGTGGTGCCATGCTCTCAAACGCCCGAGGACGACTATCCGGAGGGGGCTGACGCCTTACCATCGACTGAACGGACCTGGAGTGCCCGAATCACTTGGGGCCTGATCAACCCCACAGAAATAGGTAAGTTAGCAGACTTTTAGTCTGTGACTTATCTGTTTTTCGGACATTCTAGTGAAGGTCTTTTGGTGGTTGTCGCCTCCCTTAGGAGACCTGTGTAAGCGTTCAGGTGTGCCTCTAGCGTGTGCTCTGGTACATGTATGCGTATCATATGCGTATACCTTTAAACGCTACCAATTAATGCCTCTGCTTGTTGCTCTGTAAAGTATACGTGACTGGATAGTGTATTTTCCTTTCAGTATCATATTTCAGTGTAGGTCAGAAGCTGGGCTCCTGATGGAAAAAAAAATGAGATATCAGAGATAAGCGACCCGGTAGCGAGCCGAAGCCTGTCATAAGTTATATAGAGTTATATACAGATACAGTTATATACAGATATAGTTATAGACAGATGATCTGCATTCCTGAAGAGAACTGGCCAATTGCCAAAGCCTGCTATAGTTATAGACAGACGATCTGGAGAGAAATGGTTAAAGAGTAGCCATATAGCCTGATTTATATTGACAGAAGATCTTGGTTTCTGATAGCCTGTTATATAGACAGAAGATCTTGGTTTCTGATAGCCTGTTATATAGACAGAAGATCTTGGTTTCTGATAGCCTGTTATATAGACAGAAGATCTTGGTTTCTGATACCTTACTAGACAAATCTTGTTTCGATACGTTATGACAGATGATGCGCATTTTTTTTTTTGAGAATATTTTAGATTACCTGCTGACGAGCAGAAGACATTGATTAGTGGTTAGATATGTTCGGGACTTAATCTCAACATACACGTGTGTTTGTTCTGTTTTACTTAGGTAAGGAAAAACTGCATTCTGGGTTAATTTTATATTCAAGCTACATCACTTGTTATCTTCCACACTGAAATTCTGGCAGAGTGTATAACCTTGGCTTCGATTCAAAGCATCTGTTAGGGGGGGGGTAGCTGCAGTACATTTTCTCCCCTCCGCTGGGCATAATGAAAAATTATAGCGCTCAGTCAAAAGATGCAGTCGAGTAGTTTGATCGAAGAGAAAAAATAGTAAAAAATATATATGAGACTTGAGAGAAAAAAGCATAATTACGCTCTGTGTAACGAGCATAAATCACAAAGATTAAAAGCTAGTATTTGGGAAACAAGTACTGAAAGACAATAACGATGTCTTGGAAAGCATAAATAAATTGAAACTGAATGTAAAAAAGGATTTGAGGAATGCATATGTGTAAAGAGGGAGCTGCCGCCATTCCAAGATGGCGATTTTCAGAGTTGGTGGACTGACGTAATCAAATTCCATTAACACTGAAAGTTGCGTAGATTGTGAAAGGGAACGTACAACACTGATCACACCTTGTATTACCTCCGCCAACCATGAGTTTTGCATAGTGCCTCGTCAGGGAGTAGAGTCTTAGAAGCCCTTGGTCTTCACTCTCAACCCCTACAAGGGGGATTGGACTCCACTGCAAGGGAACTCCCAGGTCGCTACCCCCGATGAGGTCACTCACAGTGGCGGCTGGCGTGGTACTGAAGAGTACTGAAGAGTAAGGCAGAAGCATGGTCAGATTACAGACAAGAAAGTCAGGACTCGCAGCAACCAAGCAGATTTGGCAATCAGGCAACCAGAGTTCAAACATAGAAGAGATAATGGAAGCCTAAGTCAAAACCGAGATGTTGAACAGTAGCCAAGCACAGGTAAACACAGGAAAAGCACCAACAATCTGGAAGCAAGCTGGAAATGTGCTTCTTTAAATATACACAGGTGGCTGGAGATTGGTTCAGGGAGGCTGGGCGGGGAACACTGATCCTTTAACCTGCAGAGAGGAAGTGTGCATGTCCCCTCAGCTTAAGCAGAGGAAACATGGTGAGAGACAGAGGGGATGAGACACTGCCTGTTTTTTTGCAGCTTGGTATACAGGTTCTGGTGGAACTTGCAAGAATAAGACTGGGTATACCCTTCATTATTCACTATGTCAGCCGTATCTGTCGGAATGTCGTGAAAATAGATACCACGATGCAGCTAGCCGATATACACCAATAGAACAAACATTGTCAAAGTTGGACTATCTATGCTCCAAATTCCAGCATTTTATGGGACACAAAAGCATTGTAGACCACACTTTTCATGTCCAGCACAAAAGGCATTTACAGTTAAAGCCAGAAGTTTACATAACCTATATAGACAGACACATTTGCATGTTTTTCTCACTATCTGACATGAAATTAGAATAAACTTTATCAGTTTTAGTTCAATTAGGAACCAAAATTATTTGTATTTGTCAAATGCCAGAATAATGATAGAGAGAGAATGTTTAAGCCATTTTATTACTTTCTTTACATACACTAGGATTACTATGCCTTTAAACAATTTGGGACAGCCCACATGATGATGTTTTGTCTTTGGAATCTTCTGATAGGTTTATTGGCAACATCTGAGCTAATTAGAGACACACATGTGAAATTTTTTAATGCACAACAGAAACACACTGCTTCTGAGTGTAACATCATGGGAAAGTCTAAAGAAATCATCCAATATATTAGGAAGAGAATTGTGGACTTGCACATATCTGGATCATCCTTGGGTACAATTTCCAGATACCTGAAGGTGCCTCTCTCATTTGTACAAACAATTAAATGCAAGATGAGAATGTCCAGCCATCATACCGCTCAGAAAAAAAGATGGGTTCTGTGTCTAAAAGATGAAAGTGCTTTGGTCCAACATGTGCATATCAACCCAAGAACAAAAGCAAAAGGCCTTGTGAAGATGTTGGCGGAAGCTGCTAAGATTGTGTCATTATCCACATTGAAACAAGTACTGTATCAACATGGGCTGAAAGGTCACTCTGCCAGGAAGAAGAAATTATTCCAAATGAAACATTTAACAGCCAGATTAATGTTTCCAATTGTACACAGGAACAAAGATCTACATTTTGGAGACATGTCCTGTAGTCTGACGAAACTAAAATTGTTTGGCCATAATGACCACTATTACGTTTGAAGGAAAAAGGGAAAAGCTCGGAAGCCTGAGAACACTATCCGAACTGTGAAACACGAGGGTGGCAGCATCATATTGTGG
The DNA here is from genome assembly GCA_025379985.1 of Phyllomedusa bahiana. Classification (NCBI taxonomy): domain Eukaryota; kingdom Metazoa; phylum Chordata; class Amphibia; order Anura; family Hylidae; genus Phyllomedusa; species Phyllomedusa bahiana. The sequence goes on along the minus strand of JAODAL010019901.1, from coordinate 21,417 downwards.
GGTTGTTTTGCTGCAGGAGGGGTCGGTGCACTTCACAAAATAGATGGCATCATGAGGAAAGAAGATTATGTGGCAATACTGAAGCAACCTCTCAAGACATCAGCCAGGAATTTAAAGCTTGGGGCAGAAATGGGTCTTCCAAATGGACAATGACCCACAGCATACTGCCAAACTGGTTACAAAGTGGCTTAAGCATAAGCAAGCCAATGTTTTGGAGTGGCCATCACAAAGTCCTGATCTCAGTCCTATTGAAAATTTGTGGGCAAAGCTGAATAGGCAGGTGTGAGCAAGGCAACCTATAAACATGGCTCAGTTACACCAGTTCTGTCAGGGGGAATGGGCCAAAATTCCTACCAAATATTGTGAGAAGCTTGTGGAAGGATAGCCAAAACATTTGACCCAAGTCATACAGTTTAAGGACAATGCTACCAAATACTAATGAAATGTATATAAACTTTTGACTTTGTATTAAGTAATAAAAATGCCTTAAAAATGCTCTCTCTTATTATTCTGGCATTTGACAAATATAGATAATTTTGGTAATCCTAATTGAACTTAATCCTAAAATGGGTAAGGTTTATTCTGATTTCATGTCAGATAGTGAGAACAGCATGCATATGTGTCTTTTTATATAGTGTATGTAAACTTCAGGTTTCAACTGTATATTTTGACAAATAGAGCAAATGTAGTCCAAAAAGGACATATCTATCGTCTGCTGATATCTATGGGCCTGGTGCAGCTCCATCAAGGCATCTGTAAATCATGTGATATTAGGAAGTGGACATTTGGATAAAATGCTTCTTGAAGAAGAAGCAAAATGGATTCATAGATTCATTCTCATTCATATTACATTGTGCCCTAATGGTTCAAATATGGGCTTCTCTTCTCTCAGGTTTTGGCTGTTGAGAGCAGCCATTGACGTAATAATAATGAGATATGCTTAATAATTGAGTAGATGTTTATTTAGAAGTGCTTTGTGCATCCTTGTCTGGTAAATACAGTACTTATCTAGTTAATTATACAGCTACGTGACTAAAAAAAATGCTATAAAATATAATGGACTCTAGATTGATTAATGCTAAAAATACTTACCTAAATAATTTCTCTTAAATATATAATGGCAATTAAATATTCTAGATTGAATATTGCTATAAATACTTATGTCCAAATGGATCCTCTGACTAAACTATGGACTCAATTAACCTTAATGTTACATAAACCAGGAGTGGCAAATGAACAGAATCACCGGCAGACCGGAACTACCACACAAATAATAAGTTAACCCTTGTCCAGTACCATAAAAAACAAAATCAATTACATGTGCAATCTGCATGGGGTCACATTGACTCCATGGTACCAGGCAAGGGTAAAATCTTCAAAAAGGTTAAAAAAAAAATAAAAAAAAATATTTTTAACCATTATTCTTAATTTTTTTTTAAATTAAATAAATTCAGTTTCAAGATGTCCTGTATCTGAATGTTTTCACAAGTTTGGTTGAAAAGAACAAAACATTCAATAGCTGCTTTTAATTTGACAATCATAGTGCAGGTGATCAGAGTGGGATGCTTTGTCAAGCAACTTCCTGTTTAATTATATAATCGGTTTAAGTACTTGCCTGTTTAAAATATTTTAATTTGATCCCCATTAACAAGAGGTCTACATTTGGTTATAAATAGTAATACATTAAAGCATCACTTCGCCATAGCCCTGTTACCCCTAAAGAAGCCAGTTATCAGAAAAACATGTCAGATGGACACGATTTAAGGTTTTTAAACATTGTTCATAACCTGTAACATCAAGAGGTAAAGGTGTATTCTGTAGATTCACCATTAGAGCAGGTATAACAATATTTGTGACTACAAAAGGGTGGCAGCATTATAGGTTTTTGTCAATTCACAGATACAGTGGGTACGGAAAGTATTTAGACCCCTTTAAATTTTTCACTCTTTGTTTCATTGCAGGAAAAACAAGAAACAAGAAAAACGAGAAAAACTGAAATATCACATGGTCATAAGTATTCAGACTCTTTGCTGTGACACTCATATTTAACTCACATGCTGTCCATTTCCTTCTGATCCTCCTTGAGATGGTTCTGCTCCTTCATTGGAGTCCAGCTGTGTTTAAGTAAACTGATTGGACTTAATTTGGAAAGGCACACACCTGTCTATATAAGACTTCACAGCTCACAGTGCATGTCAGAGCACATGAGAATCATGAGGTCTAAGGTACTGCCCAAGGAGCTCAGAGACAGAATTGTGGCAAGGCACAGATCTGGCCAAGGTTACAAAAGAGTTTCTGCAGCACTCAACGTTCCTAAGAGCACAGTGGCCTCTATAATCCTTAAATGGAAGAAGTTTGGGACGACCACAACTCTTCCTCGACCTGGCCGTCCAGCCAAACTAAGCAATCGTGGGAGAAGAGCCTTGGTGAGAGAGGTAAAGAAGAACCTCAAGATCACTGTGGCTGAACTCCAGAGTTGCAGTAGGGAGATGGGAGAAAGTATTTAGACCTCTTTACATTTTTCACTCTTTGTTTCATTGCAGGAAAAACAAGAAACAGGGTGGCAGAGTGTGCCGATGGAAGCCTCTCCTCAGTGCAAGACATCTGAAAGCCCGCACACAGTTTGCAAAAAAACCCATGAAGGACTCCCAGACTATGAGAAATAAGATTCTCTGGTCTGATGAGACGAAGATTGAACTTTTTGGTGTTAATTCTAAGCAGTTTGTGTGGAGAAAACAAGGCACTGCTCATCACCTGCCCAATACTATCCCAACAGTGAAACATGGTGGTGGCAGCATCAGGCTATGGGGGTGGTTTTCAGCTGCAGGGACAGGACGACTAGTTGCAATTGAAGGAAAGATGAATGCGGTCAAGAACAGAGATATCCTAGATAAAAAAAACCTCTTCCAAAGTTCTCTGGACCTCAGACTGGGCTGAAGGTTCTTCTTCCAACAAGACAATGTCTCTAAGCACATAGCTAAAATAACAAAGCAGTGGCTTCAGAACAACTCTGTGACCATTCTTGACTGGCCCAGCCAGAGCCCTGACCTAAACCCAATTGAGCAGCTCTGGAGAGACTTGAAAATGGCTGTCCACCAACATTCACCATCCAATTTGAGGGAACTGGAGAGGATCTTAAAGGAAGAATGGCAGGGGATCCCCAAATCCACTTGTGAAAAACTTGTTACATCATTCCCAAGAAGACTCATGGCTGTACTAGCTCAAAAGGGTGCTTCTAATCAATACTGAGAAAAGGTCTGAATACTTAAGATCATGTGATATTTCAGTTTTTCATGTTTAATAAATTTGAAAAAAATATCTACATTTCTGTTTTTTTTTCTTTCAAGATGGGGGGGGGGGGGGATTTGCAGAGTGTACATAAATGAGCAAAAAAAAAAATTTTTGTATATTACAAAATGGCTGCAATGAAAGAAAGAATTAAAAATTTGAAGGGGTCTGAATAATTTCTGTACCCACTGTATTTTATTCTTCAAAACTTTTTGTGGTATGGGCTCAAATGTTTTAATATAAATATAATAAAAGTGAAGTATTTATTATACAGTGAATTGTGCAGAAATAGGTCATTTATTTGCCTTTGGGCAATTGTAAATATTTTTTGCTTTATGTACCTGATCCTCCTGCTTAGTGAACATATTGGCTACTAGAACTAATGTGACCTATAGCTAATGACTAGGGAAAAAGAAAGTGAAAAGAAAATGCTGAATAATTTTATAATATATAAGGATATACACAGTATCAGCTCCAGTATATGCAGTGGGGTATCAAGGGTTAACTCTGCAGTGGCCCTTATAAATAATAAGTCAAAATAAAAAAGGTTTCTGATGTAGCACCGCGCTGTACCTAATAAACCACAAAATGCCAAAAAGACCTCAATGGCAAGGAGCAAAATATACAGAAACAACATACACACTTTTGCATCACTTAACCCCTTAACGACCCTGGACTTATGAGTATGTCCAAGGGCCGCTAAGGGGCTTTGCAGGGGGATCGCTCGGCGACCCCCCCGCACAGCCCCCGGGTTTTAGCGGCTTATCGCCGCTAACACCCGGCAGTAACAGCACCGGTGGGTGGCGCCGCCCGCTGGTGCTGTTTAACCCGTCAGACACTGCGGCAAAAATTCCGTGCACCGATCGTTAGGGTCATCGGATCCGACAACTGGACACGGCAGTGGGGAGCCCTGTGAAGGCTCCCGTCACCGCCATGTCCCGGTTTGCCCCACTTCCGGCCGTAGACAGGAAATGGGGAAACCGCCATCTTTGTACACCCTAATGTATTGCCTATGCAATACATTAGGCTGTATTAACAATCGCGCCCCCTAGTGGTCAAGCACCCTAGGGGAACTCAATGTTACAGTGAAAAAAAATAAAGTTTTAAAGTACAAAAAAAGTATTAAAAGTTCAAATCACCCACCTTTCCCCATTTTACAAATAAAATCATTAAAATAATAAAAAGTTACACATATTTGGTATCGCCGCATCCAAAAAAGTCCGATCTATAAAAATATAACATCATTTATCCCGTACGCTGAACACCGTAGAAGAAAAAAAATTCCAAACGCCAAAATTGGTCAGTTTTTACGTCACTCAACAAATGGAATAAAAGTGATCAAAAAAGTTGCATGCATTCCAAAATGTTAGTGATAATAAGTACACTTCAGTCCATAACAAATGCACCCTCACTAACGTCCGTAGGTGTTAGTACAAAAAAGTTATTGGTCGCACAAAATGGCGCCGCAGCGCAAATTTCAAAAATAGAAAAGGTTTGGAATTTTTTTACGGTACCAAAACATAACGGAAACCCTCAATGTTTGGTATTGCCGGATGCATATTAACCTGTAGAATACAGACAGCACATTATATTTACCGAAGATTGAACGCCGTAAAAGCAAAACACCTGGAAACATGGCGAAAATGTTTTTTCACAATTTGTCCCACTTGGAATTTTTTTGCGGTTTTTCCAGTATATTCTATAGTACAGTGAATCACACCATTAGAAAGTACATCTTGTCCCGCAAAATAAAAGCCCTCATATTTCGATGTAAGTGGACAAATAAAAAAGTTATGGCTCTGGGAAGGCGAGGACGGAAAAACGGACGTGTCAACAACAAAAAACGCTGGGCCCTTAAGGGGTTAAAGTAAACTCCCCAATACAAGACAACTCGATAGGTATAGTGCTAATGACATATGATAAATGTATCTAAAGTATAACTTATGTAAGGCAAGCCTCAATAGCACCTACCTTTAACCCCTTAAGGGCCCAGCCTGTTTTGACCTTCCTGACACAGCCCTATTTTTGAAATCTGACATGTGTCAATTTATGTGAAAATAACTTTTTGACACTTTTACCTATTCATGTGATTCAGAGATTGTTTATCTGTGACACATTGTGCTTTAAGTTAGTAAGAAATTTTTATCCATACAATCCTTGTTTGTTTGTGAAAAATATCAAAATTTCATGAAAATTTGGAAAATTTGCGATTTTGAAAGTTGCAAAATTTCTGCGTGCAAGACAGATAATTATTCACCACAAAATAGTTTATAACTAGCATCTACCATATGTCCACTATAGTTTGGCATCATTTTTTAAAATGTCTTTTTTTTTTTTACGACATTAGAGGGCTTAGAAATTTAGTAGTAATTTCTCACATTTTCAAGAAAATTTGCAATATACATTTTTTTAGGGACCACTCCAGTTCTGACGTTGCCTTGAGGGGCCTGCATGTTAGATACCCCCATAAGTGACACCATCTGAGAAACTAGACCCCTTAACGTATTTACAACACTATTTGGGAAGTTTCATAACCCTTCAGTTATTTCACAGAAATTAAAGCAAAGTGGAGGTGAAATTTCAAAATTTCACTTTTTTTGCAGATTTTCAATATTTATCCATTATTTCACTGGAATACGGTAAATGTGACTAGGTAATGCAACTTAATATCAATTCCCCCAGGTCTGCCGTTTTTAGAGATATCCCATATGTGGCCCTAGTGCATTATTTGGCTCACCCATAAGCCCCAGAATAGGAGGAGCACCTAAATAGACCGCATATTGGAAACTACACCCCTTAATGAATATATCCAGGGGTGCATTGAGTATATAGACCCCACAGGTGATTTACAAATTTTTTTTAGCAAAAGGCTGTGAAAATAAAAAAAAAAATATTTTTTTAATAATCTGCAATTTTAGCTTAAAATGTTTCATATATACAAGGAATCCTGGAAAAAAAGAACCCTAAAACTTTGTTAAGCAATTTCTTCCAAGTTCGGCAATACCCACATGTGGGTGTAAACTGCTGTTTGGGCGCATGGCAGGGGGTATTAAGGGAGGGAGCGCTATTTGGCTTTTGGAACGCAGATTTTGGTGGGGCCATGTCGCATTTGCAAAGCCCCAAAGTATCAGAACAGGCGAAACCTTCCAGAAGTCGCCCCATTTTGGATTCAACACCCATCAGGGATCTCATCTAGGGATGTATTCTGCATTTTGGATGCACAGGTGTTCCATAGTTTTTTTTTTAGCATTGGGCAATGAAAATGGGGGGAAAAACGCAGTTCGGTCATTGTTTTTTGAGTTTCAATTTTACAGCATTCGCCGTGCAGTGTAAATGATGTGATAACTTTACTATGGGGGTCGGTACAATTACAAGGATATAGATTTTATATAGTTTTTTCTGTTTTATTACTTTTACACAGTAGAAATACGTCTATAGAAATACGTCCTATTCTGACAGCCATAACTTTTTTATTTTGCTGTGTACAGAGCTGTTTATGGGCTTGTTTTTTGAGGGATGAGTTGAAGTTTTTATTGGTACCATTATGGGGCTATGGATGCTATGAGATGTTTTGAACAAAATACAGCAATCTTGGTAGTGTTTTTTATTTTTATTTTTTATAGCGGTCACTGTACGGTATATATGACATGGTAGCTTTACACAGCAGGTCAATACGATTACACGATACCCAATTTGTATTTTTTTTTATGTTTTTATGCTTTTATTCAATAAAATCACTTTTGTTCAACCAGGAAAATACGTTTTTGCATCGCCATAGTCTGAGAGCCATAACTTTTAAATTTTTCTGTGCTTGGAGCTGTGTAGGGACTTGTTTTTTGCGAGATGAGTTGACATTTTTATTAGTATCATTTTTGGGGGGACAAGGCTTTTTGATCGCTTTTAAATCCATTTTTTGGAGGCCAGGGTGAAGAAAATACTGCAATCCTAGTAGTGTTTTTTTATTTTTAACAGGGCTCACCGTGCAGTATCCGTGATAAGTTAGCTTTACTCTTTGGGTCGCTACGATTATGGCGATACCCTATTTATATAGTTTTTTTATGTTGAAGCACTTTAAAAAAAAAGAAAAGTGTTTTTAGTGTGTAAAACAATATTTATGCATCGCTATCTTCTGAGAGCTATACATTTTTTATTTTTCCGTATACAGAGCTGTATAAGGACTTTTTTTTTGCGGGATGAACTGACGTTTTAATTGGTACATTTTTGGCGTTTCTAGGAGTTTTCGATCGCTTTTTAATTCCATTTTATGTGCTGCGGGATGAACAATAATCTTAATTCTGTGATTGTTTTTTTTTTTTTTTTTTTTTTTACGGCGTTCACCGCACGGGTTAATTAAACATGATCAGATTTATAGGGCAGGTCGTTACGCACGCGGCGATACAAATATGGGTACTTTATTTATTTTTGATTTTTTGGGGGCCGATTTGGTTTGTAAAGGGGAAAAGGGCGGTGTACGTATTTTTATTTTATTTTTCGTGTTTGTGTTTTACTTGTTTTTCACTTTTTTTTACTTTTTTTCACTTTTTCACATTTTTATTTTACTTTTCCCCATAGGGGATTTGAATGAGAGATCATTAGATCTCTCATTCAATAGGAATCAGTGCATAGATTGTTGCTATGACTGGTTCCTATACAACTGTCAGTCACGATGCGGGCCATGCCCACAGGGCACGGCCGGGCATCGTGACGTCACAGACAACCCGGAAGGCATTCTCTGCTTCGGGCTGTTGTCAGAGGGCAGGAGCTGCACGGATCGTGCGATTCCAGTGCGCTGCTGCCGTCGACAGAGACGCAGGAGGAGCGATCTCCTCCTGCGACTCTCTTAGTTATTGCGACCCGATCGTCGCGATAATTAAGGGGTTAACCGCCCCCCCCCCCCTGGAGCCATCCGGGGTCGGGGGCCGACGCTGCGGGATGTCAGCTGTAATATACAGCACACACCCCGCGCCGATCGCGCGAACTCTGCTTTAGAGTTCGCGCGATCCTCAGGACGTATCCATACGTCCAGGTGCGTGAACCCCCAAACGACCTGGACGTATGGATACGTCTAAGGTCGTTAAGGGGTTAATAGAAGTGTATTCTAATATCCTGTATGGAATTCCGATTTTTATCACTAGCCGCTGCTTCATACGCCATGATCCCGGATGAAGGAACTTGGTGTTTCCGAAACATGTAGGATGTTTTGTAGCTAGGAGGCTCCTGTAGTTGAAAGTGGCATCACCATTAGTTATTTGTACCAATGGAAGGGATGTTTGTGCATACATCCAGCAATACAGGGAGAACATAGGCAGGATTGCACAGATTGGATTTTTATATTAATCTTCTACGTATGAAACAGCCACTACTGATAACAATTGGATTATCATACATGATATTGGTATACACATCTGTTAAATTTGTTATTGAGGCTTGCCTTATATAACAGTTATACTTGCACTACATCCCATCAAGTTCTCCTGTATTGGGGAGTATATGTTAAGTGATCTAAAAGTGTTTGTTGTTCCCGTACATTTTGTTTCCTGGCATTGAGGTCTTTTTGGCATTTTGTTGTTTGTTAGGTATAGCACTGTGGTAAATCAGGAACCTTTCAATCTTATAGTATAATTTGTTGGTAAGGGTTAAAGATTTTAGGTTAAAAGAGTTTTAAAGATTATCTATGGCTGTCCTTTATATGTCTATTTTAATAAATCCTTGTGTTCCCTGTGAAAAAAACTATTCTGGAGCATCTTCTCTTATAAATTTGTGTTGTGCTTTTTTCTGTTATTCCTTCTAGAAATGTAGTATTTAATCTGTCAGCTGGGTGTTCGCAATTGGTGTTGTGCCTGCACAATCTAACATGGTCCAATCAGCGCTGACAGTCAGTATGTTCAGGGATACGCCTCTTTGATAACTGGAATGGTAACGCCAAGTTGACTGATTCAGTAATACATATGTAAAAAAAGAAGAACATAAAACACAGTTATATGCAAATATGCTCCACACAAGTATTTACTAAAACAAAAGTAAAAGGGGAGGAGCTGGAAAATTACACAGTTAAAAGGGAAGTCTGGCAGCTTCTAGCTGGTTCTGAGTTCTTTTCTGTGTGTTTCTCTCGAGAAGTTCCCTCAGAGTTCTAGCTGAGGACAGTTCTAGCATAAAGAAGGAATCTCCTACCCATCAGCCAGCGATGGTGTAGGACAGGCCTGGGCAGTGTCATCAGCCCTACTCACCGTTCCACCAGAGAGAAAGTGAAGGTAGACAGAGAAAGCAAGAAGATTAGTGCACAGTGTGACCTGAGAGAACAGAACAAGAGAGTATCCTGAGAAAGAGAGAGATTAGCATGCCTGCCTAGATTGTCTCAGAAGGACTGCTTTACCTGAGGCTGAAGGGTCTAAAGCAGACCTGGGCATTGTATGGCCTGTGTGCCACATCTGGCTCTCTATCTAGCTCTGACCAGCCCGCTGACCGTTAAGGTCCCAAGTCGAAGCTATTGACTTCGGATTTTGGCAAGCGGCAATGGCGGCGGTGCCAGGAACTAACTGTATTTGCGCCCTCTGGACTCATACATACAGTTGCAGGCTTTTGCAGAGCAGAGATCGAAGGCTCTCTGTTCCACAGAGTACTCCAGTGAGCCTCAAGCAGACTTGCGGATCGCCGGAGTACACAACACAGGCGCCGTGAGAGTGTCATCTAGATGATGTCAAGCCGCCTGTGAAGGGAAGGCCAGGAGCAGCTACAACTTCAGGGAGATGGGGGAAAGGCGAGTATTGTAAGTTGTTTCTTTTTAATAAGCCCTCTCTACCTGTTGTGGCACTTATAACCTGCCTATATACCTACTAGGGGATCTATATACCTGCTGGGGGACCTATAACCTACCTATATACCTATTGGGGAACCTATATACTTGCTGGGGGACCTATATAACTGCTGTGGGACCTATAACCTACCTATATGCCTACTGGGGAACGTATAACCTGCCTATATACCCACTGGGGAACCAATAACCTGCCTATATACCTACTGGGGAACATACAGTGAAGGAAATAAGTATTTTATCCCTTGCTGACTTTGTAAGTTTGCCCACTGACAAAGACATGAACAGTCTATAATTTTAAGGATAGGTTAATTTTAACATTGAGAATATCAAAAATAAAATCCAGAAAATCACATTGTATAAATTATATAAATTTCCATTTTACAGTGAGAAATTTGATCCCTCTGGCAAACAAGACAATACTTGGTGGCAAAACCCTCCATAAATTTTCTATGGGATTAAGGTCTGGAGACTGGCTAGACCACTCTATGACCTTAATGTGCTTTTTTTTGAGCAACTCCTTTGTTGCCTTGGTTGTATGTTTTGGGTCATTGTCTTGCTGGAAGATCAGATCACAGCCCATTTTTAAAGTCCTGACCACAGCACCTTCTCCCAATCACTCACAGAATCATCCAGGTGTTCATTGACAAACTTCAGAAGGGCCTGCACATGTACCTTCTTGAGCAGGGGGACCTTGCGGGCACTGCAGGATTTAAAACCATTATGGCGCAATGTGTTAGCAATGGTTTTCTTGGTGACTGTGGTCCCAGCTGCCTTGAGATCACTAAGAAGTCCCCCCCCATGTAGTTTTAGGCTGATCTCTCACCTTCCTCATGATCAAGGATACCCCACAAGATGAGATTTTGCATGGTGCTCCAGATCGATGTCAATAGACAGTCATTTCGTATTTCTTCCATTTTCTTACTATTGCACCAACAGTTGTCTCCTTCTCATTCAGCGTCTTACTTGTGGTTTTGTAGCCCATTCAAGCTTTGTGCAGGTCTATGATTTTGTCCCTGACATCCTTAGAAAGCTCTTTGCTCTTGCCCATGTTGTAGAGGTTAGAGTCTAACTGATTAATTGAGTCTGTGGACAGGAGTCTTTAACAAAGGTGACTATTTAAGGCTGTCTTTAATGCAAGTAAGAGTTGATTAGGAGCGTCTAACTGGTCTGTAGGAGACAGAACTGTTAATGGTTGATAGGGGATCAAATATTTATTTCTCTCAGCAAAATGCAAATAAATTTATATAATTTATACAATGTGATTTTCTGGATTTTATTTTGGATATTCTATCTCTCAATGTTAAAATTAGCCTACCCTTAAAATTATAGACTATTCGTGTCTTTGTCAGTTGTCAAATGTACAAAATCAGCAAGGGATCAAATAATTATTTCCCTCACTGTATAACCTATATATCTACCTACTGGGGACATATAACTTACTGGGGGAACCTATTACCTATACTGGGGAACATATAACTTACTATGTTGTGAAGTCACTAACAGTCGTTAAGCCAGTTGTTAAGGCCTCAAGTCGATTGATAAGATCTTAGCAATTAACTCCAGGGTTTATAGTATATAATTATTGGAAAGAACTGAGTTGAATATATAAGTCTGACACTCTAAAACTATTCCAATTTCTCATGTTGCCCCATGGGAAAATTAATTACACACCCCTGGTCTAGAGGGTGAGAGGATGCCGAGATAGCGAACCACAAGGTGACCAGTGTTGTAACCTAGTGATTTCAAGGAAAATAAGAAAAGAAAAGTTTGTTAAAATGCCCCCAAAGGTTTTGTTTGAACTTATGGAGGACACAATATGTAAATTAAAATATAAAAGAAAAATACCCAAAAAATAAAATGTTAATTAATACTAACTATCCAAACTGCATCTTTTAGCCCCGTCCCTGACAACCATAAAACTTTGTAACCTATTAATGTCCACTACCAAAAAGTGACACAAAACTTATTTAAGCATCACATTTTGCTGTTAAAAAAGTGAAAAACAATTTACAATTTACAATTTTCCCTTATATCATTAAAAATTTTTGTTAAAATAACATAAAAATGAAGTCTAAGGTATGGAAAAAAAGACGAAAACATTTGTAAAATAACCAAGTGCAAGAAAGCATTATAGGGTTGAAACCAGCATGTACTATGGAAAAGGAAAACGTGGCTGGTCAGGAAGAAGCGGTAAATAGTCAGGAACTGGTAAAGGCACCAAATATAGACAGATTTTTTTTTTTACTCATTTCATTAACTCTTTTTGTCAAATTTTTTTAAAAACAAATACAAAAGAATACCAGATGGGTGTTACTTTTGAATACAAGATTGTTTTATGTTGAGAAATGTTAATTTCTTCCACAGTCACAAACAAAATCTACATATAGCCTTGCACACTATACCTGGTTTATCTCTGAAAGCAATTACAGAAATATAAGGTTTACTTTAATAACCGTACATTTTTATCATATGTTCCTCATATTTCACAAGACACAAAATATATTAAGATGATCTGTATGTCTTTAATATTGTCATGTATTCATCAATATAGACCAATGGAATATGATGTATTATGCTAATAACAAGCACATGCGCTTTGTAGTAATGTGTGTTTAAACCATAACAAACATTGTCGGAAAGCGTTTCCAGTTTCACACTTACAGACGCAAGCATTTGATTTACCAGAACACAGTAATTTGTGTGCTAGCATTTTACAAATAAGATTGAGGACTACACAACTCGACAGGGTAATGAAGGGTTAAATTAATATATCATGTCTTGAAAAGAATGGCAATGTAGAATCTATCACTGCTATTCTTCTTAGACCTTAGGACATAATAAGCACTACGTGTCTGATCCCACATCAGTTTTTCCCTTTCTTTTAAAAGGTTCCTTTTTGGGGGAGAAATTTTAAGTACTCCGCATAGTTTTTTTTGCCATCAAAAAAATCAAAATCTCATAGTGAGTGGAGGGAAAAAATGTTTTTTGGGTCGATTTAAAAAAGGGCCCTATTAGGGGCTCCATAATAGCCTGAACATACTAGCCCTGCCTACCCCCTCCATTACTGCCTGGGGGGACTATACCTCCCCTTAAAAACTCCCCTATGGGGACATATACCTGCTATACCTCCCCTTTTTACCTTCCTTCACATATACCGGCCATAACCTCCCTTTTTACCTGCCTATGCACTTCCCGGCCTATAACCTCCTTGGGGACATATCCTGCCTATATCCTGCCTATGGGGACATATACCGCCTATTTTGCCTAGGGAAAATATCCCTGCCTAGGGACTTTACCTGCCTTTTAACCTCCTAGGGGGGACTTTTAAACTGCCTAGGGGGACATTAAAACCCCTAGGGGGGACATAACCTGCCTATGGAGGCATTTTTGGTATCATTTTTTTTTTTTGAAATTTCCCAGTAGCCACTGCACTTCCCCCCTGGGCTTATACTCGATCAAAAGTTTTTCCCAGTTTTTTGGGCAAAATGGGGCCTTGGCTATATTCGGGTGGGGGTTATCTCGAGTAAAACCTTTGGTTATATATAAAAATATACTGTGATAATAATATTTTATATATTATTATATATATTATATATATTGTAAGGTTAGGTAGGGGTTGGTCGTCTTCGGGGTAGACGGGCACGCTCAGCGGGCACAGAGCCCAGGCAACAGGGGAAATTTTCTTTTAAAAATGCCCGAAACGTTTTTTGTCAGCATGTGGAACAAAAAGAAAACAAACAAAAAAAATCCTATCCCTGCCCGGCTCTAATAAAAATAGGTATCCCTCTCAAAACAGTGCCGGCCTATACCACACTGAACACAACATATTCGGTACCCCAAGTAGGGGCTCCCACAGGTTTGTAGCAGTGAACCTGCCCCGGGGGAGAGTGTCTGCAGATCGGGTTATATAGGCAAAAACCACCTGAATTAATAGGCAGCCCAAGACCCGGGTCCCAGGTGGGTGGGGCCCCCCCTCCGCATCCCCATTCCAGCAAAAACCCCCCTTTTAAAGGGTTTTATAAACCCCACACATAGAGATTTAAAAAAAATCTCTGACATTTCTTTTTGGTTTGCTTTTCTATGGGAGCCATAAGGAAACTTGGGCGATAACCTTCCCTTATGCCCGTCCAGACCTCTGTTACACATCCCCCCCCCCCCCCCCCCGTTTTGACCCGGGGGGAACACATTGGACACAAAGGGAGTGTACCCCCACAAGGCTCGACATTCTTCTTTTTTTTCCCTGGCCGGTGCTTTACGAAAAATTTTTATTTTTGCAGGGCTAAGAACTATCTCGTGACCCTTTATTCCTTTTCTTTTGTTCCACACATCCATTTGAGGGGAGCATGATCTGTAATTAAAATTCAAAATGACGGCCAAGTAGGTAATTCGGAGTGCTTCTAGGGCCCCATTTAATGGCTAGGCACTTTTTTTTTCGAACTAGGGCATATTTTTTTTTCATGGTCGTTCAACTTCTACTTAAATAAAAGTACCGGGTGTTCCTCACCCTCCCGTACCTGTGACATTTCCCCGCCCCAGTCCCACATCCGACGCATCGTTCTGAAGGACAAACCCTTTCTTAAAGTCGGGGGTTATTAGTACGGGCTGAGCACACAGTAGGTTTTTCAGGGTCTGGAAAGCTGCCTCCGCCTGTGGGGTCCACTTGACCATAACAGAATTTTTACCTTTTGTTAGGTCAGTCAACAGGGCTGCAAGGGAGGCAAAATTAGGTATAAACCTATAGTAGCCTGTAATGCCTTAAAAATTTGCCCGCACTTGTTTTTTGTTCACAGGCTGCGGCCATTCTGTTATGGCTTCAATTTTGCTTATTTGAGGTTTTATCAATCCACGGCCTATGTTGTACCCCAGGTACTTGGCCTCCTCCAGGCCAATGGCGCACTTTTTGGGATTGGCTGTGACGCCTGCCTCACACAGAGAATTAATAACAGCCTGTACTCGTGGAAGATGAGATTCCCAATCTGGGCTTTGGATGATTATATCATCCAGATAGGCTGTGGCATACTGACTGTGGGCTCTCAAAATCCTATCCATAACTCTCTGGAACGTGGCTGGTGCCCCATGTAGCCCAAAAGGCAATACCACATAATGGAATAATCCATCCGGTGTGGCAAAGGCCGTTTTTTTCTTTGGCCTCGTCTGCTAAGGGAATTTGCCAACATCCTTTTGTTAAATCAAGAGTGGTTATATAACGTGCATTGCCCAGTCTGTCAATAAGTTCATCCACCCGTGGCATCGGGTAAGCGTCGAACTTGGAAATGGCATTTAGTTTACGAAAGTCGTTTACAAAATCTCCAGCTGCCTCTGGCTTGGGGATCAGCATATGGGGCTGGACCACTGGCTATGGGAACTCCTCAATTACCCAAGTTTTCCCGCATTTTCCTTTCTTCTTCAGAGATAACCCCTCTCCTGGCCTCGTGTATGCGGTATGGTCTCAGCTTAAGCCTTTCCCCTGGTTCTGTAATTATGTTATGTTTGGGGAAAAGAGGGACATGCGACCTGGGATGTTCGAAAAAAAAACCTTTGTTTTTAAAGAGGAACGCTCGTACTTCGGCCTTTTACGTATTGGACAGGGAGTCAGCTACCCTTACCTCGGGCAACAAGGGTTCCTCCGAGCTCACCTGCTCTGGTGGGAAGGAAGTGTCTGCAGCAAGTCACAGTCTATCTTTCCACAGTTTTATAAGATTAATGTGGTACACTTGCTCGGACTTCCTCCTACCTGGCTGATGGATTTTATAGTTCACCTCATTTATTTTTTCGATTACCTCAAAAGGCCCTTGCCACTTGGCTAAGAACTTGCTCTGACTGTTGGGATGAGTCCAGGACCCCGGTCTCCCGGTGCAAAAGTCGTTCGTAGCCTACGGTTTTAAACCCTTTGTTGGGCTTCCCGAGCCCGAGCCTAGCCCCGTATATTGGCATTAAGGCCCCGATGTCCTGCATATGTGCCCCGTGTTCAATGACATTTTATGAGAAGTTGTTCTTCTTCCCGGCTTTTTTCCCAATCTGAAGGCCCCTAGGGTGACGACCCTTTTCGTAAACTCAAATGGGGGGAAAACCTGTGGGGATTGCGGGCCCTCACGGGTGGTAGACATGGATGGGGGAAAGGAAGTCCAGGTTTCCCATCTTTGTCACCATTTTTTTTGCTTGCCTTGAGGGTTTTTATTAAACCTCTCTACCAGCTTGGTTGTGGTTGGTAGACAGAGGTTCGTTAGTGTTTCACCGGGAAAACATTTTACACAGTTTTTCTTATCGGGACATAAGGGGGTCCCCTGATCTGTTGTTTTCCTTCGTAAGCCCCCCCGACAAAACACCTGTACCAGCCCTTGCAAAAGCCTTGGAAGATGTGTTACATAAGGGGGAGGGTTTCCCCGGGGGTACCGAGTGGCTAGTCCAAAAATACGAAAATGTTTTTGGTGGCCCCAGCAGATTTACAAGGGGGACACCCCCAGGTCCATGGTATTCTCTCACGGACCTAAATGATTGGGGGGGGGGGACCAGAGGTTACGTAGGGGGGTTAGGGGCCGAAAGGGGCCCCTTTTGGGCGGGATCACAAATACTCTTTCCCTCCATAAAATCCGGGCCCCAAAAAAAAACGTTGAAGGATTTTTTCCCCGGTATTTTTTTTAAACTCCCAGTTGCCCTCCCATTAGGTGCCCGGAGCCAGCTTAGTCCCCTTATATAAATTTTTGGGACCCCCAGTTGCTCTACTAGTCTTCCCTCTTTTCCCCACTTGATATAACGTCCCTTTTCAGCCTGTGGGGGGGGAAAGTGTGGTTTCAGGCTCCCCGGTTTACCCTCAATCATTTTTACGTTTTCCCGAGCTCGGCAAGGGAGGGTTTTCAATTGTCGCCCCAAATGGCCCTTTCGCCCTCAAATTAGGCAATCTGCCACTGGGGGGCTCTGGATGCTCTGACCTTTGGGGACCCTCCTCATGGGGCTCATACTCTTCACCTTGCCGCCATGACCAAATAGGGAAAAGTTCCCCTAAAGGGGTTTCACTGGCAGTGGGGGTATTAGAGACTTTTTGCCCCAAAATTTCCCCAAAAAATGTGGAAAGTCCCCCCCCTAAAGGACGTCATGCTTAAACGGGGCATCCCTTACAAAAAAATTTACGGTAAAAAGGGGTAGGATGTCCGCATGCGTGGGGTAGGGCCCGAGTGCCCCCAGTAGCAGGTCCCCCCTATGTTTTTCCAGACATTTCTGGTTTCACAAATCGGCGTTTCTAAGGTCACCAGACTACCTGGTCTAAAAAACCCCTTTTTCCCCATTAAAACCCCTTTAGAAACGGAAACATATGTGTTCACCCCAGTGTTGGAAATGTCACATACGTGATACATGGCGGTTTATATGACATCAATTGCATTGGTTTCATACAGTGGGCAATTGCAACATAGCCCTGGTAATTTGACCCGGGGAAAAATTTTTTTTGTTTTTGAGTTCTTGAGCCCGACTTCCCGGGGCATGGCTGCCGCTTTGAGTCTGGGTGTCGTCTCCCACGTGTACGCCAAACACTGCATCTCCCAGCCCCTCTTCCCTTAGAAAAGTCTTACCAGAAGGTCCTGGAGATCTCGTCTGGGGCTAAGGGGTTTGCGGAACCTCACTCCCTTGGCTGTATCCCTCTCCCCCTTTGGGTTCAGGTTCTTGGGGTCTCCATGGCTCACCATTTGCGCAAGGCATTGGGGGGATCTTAGGTTGGTCCATCCCACCCGTTCCCCCTTTGGGGGGCCTGAGGTTTCCCCCGGCTGCAATCACTTCTTGGTCGGGTGTAGGTCATATCTGAGAGCGGGGGTTTGTCCATGGTAGACCCCGTTGTGACCCACTGGGGGCCCCGAAGAAAACCCTCTCCAAGTGGTTAGGGTTTCTTTTTCGTTTTCTTTTCATGGTCTTGTTGGGTTTCCCGGGCATAATAGGCCTTTGGGGGTTTCCCCCAAAAGGAAAGGGTGCCAACAGTCCGCCCACTGCTCCTTTGGCCCCAACACTTCTGCGGCGTTCTTTCAAAGGGTCAGGTAGTCTTCCACGTCATCAGCGGCTGTCATCTTTTGCAGAAACTGGCTGGCTCTTATGGAGGCTTGAGTAGCGTCTGCACCACTTGGGGCCTGTCCTGCGACACTGGCGAGTTGCTGCACGATCACTTTCAGGGTTTCCCAGTCTTTTCGCTGCTCCTCCTGAGTAGCCTCGAGTTGCGCAGTCAGCCTGCGGCCTTTTTCCTCCAGCGCTCTTTGGTGCACTCTGGTAGCCTCCTGCTGCACACAGGTAGCCTTCTGTTGCGATGCCACAGCTTGCAACATCGCCTTGATTACCTCCTCCATTTTTCAAGATGTAAACCAAATAGGACTCCGTCCCTTTAAATTTTCAGTTTCGCTTTTCTGTGCCAAAATTAATGCTTATGCATCCTCCACCACTTGTAAGGGATTAGGTAGCGGGTTGGTCGTCTTCTGGGTAGACGGGCACAGCTCAGCGGGCACAGAAGTCCAGACAACACGGAAAGTTCATTTAAACTGCCCGCAGACAGTTTTATTGTCAGCATGTGGTACAAAAAGAAAACAAACAAAACAAATCCTATGCCTGTCTGGCTCTAACTAAACAAAGGTATCCCTCTCTAACACAGTGCCGGCCTAATACCAGTCACTAAACACAAAATATTACTGTACCACAAGTAGGGGCTCCCACAGGGTTTTTAAACAGAGAACCTGTCCCGGGTGAGAGAGTGTCTGCAGATCTGGGCTTATATGAGGCAAACGCACCTGAACTTAATCAGGCAGCCCAAGACCCGGACTGCCCAGGTGGAGTGGGGCCCACCCTCGCTATCCCCATTCCAGCAAACCAGCCCTTGTAAATGGGTTTTACTAACCCTACACATAGAGATATAATAGATCTCTGACATTCTCTTTCTGGTTTGCTTGCTACCTGGTAGCCATAAGGTATCTTGGGCAGATATACCTTCCGTCTATGTCCATCCGGGAAACTCGTTACAATATATATAGAGACAAAAAAGAGATGGATATTATATAATATTTATATATATATATATATATATTTTTATAATATATATATTATATATTATATATATATGTTGTGTGTGTTTTATAATTATATATATAAAAAAATACATATTATCGCACAAAAGTGAGTATACCCCTCACATTTTTGTAAATATTAGATTATATCTTGTCCTGAGACGACACTGAAGATATGGCACTTTGGAACAATGTGAAGTAGTCAATGCACAGCTTGAATCACAGTGCAGATTTGGTGTTCCCTCAAAATAATGCTACAGACAGCCATAGACTGCTGGCAACAAAAGTCAGTGCACTCTTAAGTACATCCCTAAGTTAAAATGGACAAATTGTGCCAAATGTTCCATTTTCTCTCCACGTTGTCATGTGACGGTTACAGAATCTCAGGTGTGAATGGGGAGCAGGTGTGTTAAATTTGGTGTTATTGCTCTCACTCTCTCTTAAACTGGTCAGTGTAAGTTCATCATGGCACCTCATGGCAAACAAAACTATCTAAGGATCTGAAAAAGAATTGTTGCACTACATAAAGCTTTCCTAGGCTATAAGAAGATTGCCAACACCCTGAAACTGAGTTGCAGCACAGTGACCAAGATCACACAGCGGTTTAACAAAACAGGTTCCAATCAGAACAGCCTCACCATGGTTAACCAAAGAAGTTGAGTGCAAGTGTTTAGTGTCATATCCAGAGATTGTCTTTTCAAAAAAGACGTATGAGTGCTGCCAGCATTGCTGCTGAGGTTAAAGGGGTGGGGGATCAGCCTGCCAGTTCCCAGACCATCCGTTGCACACTGCATCAAATTGGTCTGCATGGCTGTCGTCCCAGAAGGAAGCCTCTTCTAAAGATGATGCACAAGAAAGCCCACACAGTTTGCTGAAGACAAGCAGACTAAGGACATGGATTACTGGAACCATGTCTTGTGGTGTGATAAGACCAAGATGAACTTATTGGATTCAGATGGTGTCAATCGTGTGTGGCGGCAACCAGGTGAGGAGTACAAAGACAAGTTTGTCTTGCCTATAGTCAAACATGGTGGTGGGATAGCATTTGTATAGCATGAATGTACATCTTCTTTACACACTTTCTGTTGACTAAGTGGAAAAAAATATTACAAGCCTGTGTAGCATGTAGAGGTAGTGTCTTCTATAACATATGCAGCTCTAACAATTATAGGATTATAGCACACTTACAGTGTAAATTGTTCTAACAGTTTTAAACTAACAGACATACAAAACATGTACAAATATTATATATATATATATATTTAATATAATATATATATATATTATGTATTATATATATTTTATATATAGTTATATATATATATATATAATATACTATATATATATATAGTATATTATATATATATATATAGATAATATCAGGGGCGTAACTACCGGGGTAGCAAACGAAGCAACTGCCACAAGGCCAGGTGGCTTAGGGGGCCCGCGCCCTAGGGCTGCTGCTATCACGTCTGCTGCTCCGGTGGTGCCGCTCCTGGGCCCGCCCGCAGTGAACATAATAGTTCACTGCGGCGGGTGCAGAGCTGCGGGACCCGGCCGGTCTGTGAAGCCGGGGAGGAGAGGGGGGGTTACCGCCGGCAAGCTCCGCCCCCTTGCTTTACAGAGGCTCTCTCTTAATTGTATGCTCGTCCGTGCGCCGCGCATACATTTAAGATGAACAGCGGGGCAGGGAGAGCTGAGCGCTCCCTGCCCCTGCCGTACATAGCTCTGCAGGCGGCACGGCGGAAGTGACGTCATCGCGCCACCTACCGAGCTTCCTGTCCTCGGCCCCAAGCCTAAAGCAGCAGGCTTGGGGCCGGGAGGAGACGGAGACGATTGGGGAGCGCGGCCAGGTAAGTAATTAGCTATGGGGGCCCTAAAGGGGGGGGGGTTACTATGCCTATAGGGGGTCCTAAAGGGGGGGGGGAAACTATGCCTATCGGAGGCCCTAAAGTGGGGGGGTGGAAACTATGCCTACAGGGGGCCCTAAAGGGAGGGGAACTATGCCTACAGGGGGCCCTAAAGGGGGGGGGGGACTATGCCTACAGGGGGCCCTAAAGGGGGGGAACTATGTATGCGGTATGGTCTCAGCTTAACCCTTTCCCCTGGTTCTGTAATTATGTTATGTTGAATGAGGGACGTGCGACCTGGGATGTTCGAAAAAAAAACTTGTTTTTAAAGAGGAACGCTCGTACTTCGGCCTTTTGCGTATTGGACAGGGAGTCAGCTACCTTTACCTCGGGCAACAAGGGTTCCTCCGAGCTCACCTGCTTGGGGGATTTT